>VZZY01014492.1:0-53467 GCA_013400335.1 Eurystomus gularis | reverse complement strand
TTTTTTTTTTTTTTTTAGGATATGAGAGTAGGTTATGCTCTTCTTACACACAAAGCCAAACTCCTTTTAGGCATTTTAGCTGTATAGTCTGCTTCCACTGACTGGTCTTTTTCAATCCAGGTTTTGCTGGTTGCTTATCAAGTTCAGGTGTTGCTCATTGCTGTGCTTTCTCAGTCTCAGTCCCAGTTTTTCCAAAGGCTTCTCAGAGCTTGCAAGAGTAGAGCAATCTCACTTCTACTACGGTGTACAAAGCTCCTACACACTACAGTGTGATTGCTGAAGCCGGGTAAGATGTTGCCTATACTGGAAATATATACTGCTTTAAGGTTGGTGCAGTAAGTAAACCAATCCACTTCCTCATCTGAATTCCTCTTCCCCAATTATAAGCAAATAATTATATGCAAGAAATATGCAGTGACAAGTGCCCATGCTCTGTTCAGTAATTTGTTATACTTATAACTGAAAGATTTTATCAGTAAAATCTTAGGTAGAGAGGGAGGGTCAAAGCTTGTCTGAGAAGAACTAATTTGTGTGCTAACATCTCACCAGAAATGGCTGCAAAGTGCATACCATCTAAGGGAAACTGCTAAAAACATCCTTTCTGTTTCTTCCCAGTCTGAGTGGGGGAAAAAGTGTGATTTTTTTTTTCTCAGAAAATATGTTTTACTTTTAAACAAACAAGAGATCTTCACTCTTTTAGGTCACAAAAAGTCCTGTTTTCCAGAACTAATAATACTTCCTAAAGATCTTGCACAGATTGCATAAGTCATTGCAATGTCACTACAATGGTATTCTGCCAAAAATTCTATAAAAAAAAATTAAAATGTGTTATTGCAAAACTTTAAAGAAAAGAGCACAAAGAAGATAAAGTGAGTTAAAGAAGTGTTATATGAAGAGAAACATGTTGATGATTATCTTAAAGAATTCCATTACAGTGCAAATATTTTTTGCATGTGAACAAACATAAGGTAGTACAATGAATCTGGACATTAACGTTGCTGCATTAGAGCCAATAAAAGACAAATACAGTGACAAATAGTACTTGCCTGTCTGTTTTTGCTTTGGAAAGAATGAGGTGCAAAGAGCTGTAAGTCTGTGTTAGTCATACGATGATATAAAACTGGGAGGAGTGGCTGACACAGCACAGGGCTGCCATTCAGTGACACCTGAACAGTCTGGAGAGTTGGGTGGAGGGGAACCTAATGAAGTTCAACAAGGGCAAGTGCAGGGTCCTGCACCTGGGGAGGAATAGCCCTAGGTACCTGTACAGGCTAGGGGCTGACCTGCTGCAAAGCAACTCCATGGAGAAGGACCTGGGAGTCCTGCTGAATTAGTTAACCATGAGCCAGCAGTGTCCTCCAAGAAGGCCAATGGTATCCTCAGGTGCAGGGTGTCCAGCAGGTTGAGGGAGGTTCTCCTCCCCCTCTACTCTGCTCTAGTGAGGCCACATCTGGAGCAGTGTTTCCAGTTCTGGGTTCCCCAGTTCAAGAGTGACAGGGAAGCACTGGGGAGAGTCCAACAGAGAACTATGAGGATGATTAAGGGACTGGACCCTCTCTTTTATGAGGAAAGGCTGAGAGCCCTGAGGCTATTTAGCCTGGAGAAGAGAAGGTTGAGAGGGGATCTGTTCAATGTTTATAAATATCTAAAGGGTGGGTGTTGAGAGAATGGGGCCATTGATGCCTTATGATAAGGACAAGGGGCAACAGGCACAAACTGGAACACAGGAAGTTCCACCTCAACATAAGGAGAAACTTCTTTACTGTCAGGGTGATGGAGGACTGGAACAGGCTGCTGAGAGAGGTAGTGGAGTCTTCTCTGAAGATGTTTAAAATGCACTGGGATGTGATCCTGTGCAACATGCTCTGGGTGAACCTTCTTGAGCAGGAGGGTTGGGCTAGAAGATCTCCAGAGGTCCCTTCCAACCCCAACCATTCTGTGATTCTGTAATATGACTACACGTGAAAAAAGCTTCTCAGAAGTCAGTGGAATGTCATAGAAGAACTAGAATCCATCTACCTGTATTGGCTTGGAGGACTGGGTGTTGAACAATTAATATACATAGTAAAGCTTTAATAGCCTAAGATATTTTTAGTAAAACTAACATATCTAACATTTATTTCTCTTGAAGATGTTTCAGAGCAATGGTTCATACCTTGTGGGAGAATAATGTGTACAATACTGTGATGTTGCTCTCGGTAAGAGGGAACTGAAGGGTTAAAATTGAGCAGAGTGCAATGGACACAATACAGGCCTACTTTCACAGAATTGTTACTCAAAGACCAGGGATGACTGGGAACTGCTGTTCTGCACATTTTGTTTAATTTAAAAACAAACTGTTCAAGAGAACTAAAAGTCTGGCCAGTCAAAAATCTTGGACACTTTTGAAAATGTTACTCTACTTTCCTGAAAATATAAAATGTGATAAACACACTAGCTAGAATTGCAAAACATATTTTTCAGTTTGGATCTATTAAGTAGAGTCATTTCTATTACACTGAGAAAATAACCACAATCTTCTATTTTTCATGCTTTGTGGAAACAGAAGGGTTGAGCTGAGTTTATTTTTACATATTCTGCACTTGCAGGTGAAGCTTGACAGAATGTCACAACTTACTTTCCATTTAATTTCTAGCAATTGCTAGTCTACACTCTCTTCTGAATTAACAGCCTAGAGACATTCAAATTTCACATTCTGACTCAGTTGCATTCACATTTCAGTGTTTGTTTGGTTTTTTGTTTGTTGGGTTTTTTTTTCCTTCTTCGAAAACTCTACTGTTGTGACTGACAAACTGTATTTAAAAATTAATTTTATAAAAATTAAATTCTAGATACCTGCTCTGAGATCATCTTTCCTGACACAAATTACAGTCCCCAGTGCTGTCATTGCTTACCTTGATACACAAGTTTATATTCAATCACGGAGCTAAGTGAATTAAATGAGAGACCTGTACCAATTGTCATGAGTGTCTTTTTAATTCAACACTCCCAGGTGTACTCTAAGGATATTCTGCAGTGTTGAAGTGCTGGGGCCTGAGTTGTGGGCCCTGAGCTGAAGTTGACCTGTGAATGAGTCACAACCTAGTAGATGTTTTGTTTTTCCTATTGGCTTCATATTTCACAGGCAGAACCTGGTCCACCTGTGTGTCTGTGTCTCCACTCTCATCCAGGTGGTCATGGTTGGGGTGGTGGGTGAGGCCAAGATTATATCAGCCAGGAGCCGATTAGTTGAAGGAGCTTCCTGTTGGGTGTGGCTTCTCTTGGGTCTGGTTGCCTCTTGCTGAGCTCTCTCAGTGGTGTCCTTTCATGGGAAGGGCCACTGAGGCCAGCAGGTGATGCTGGCACTACAGCGGGCAGTGGAGGAGCTGGGCCTACAGGAACCTATGGCAGGACTATCTGAAAGAAGACTTGTGAAGGAATGTTGCTGAGTTCAGCATTGGCCTGTGTGATCAGGCAACCGATGGCAGCATAAAATAATGATGGCTGAACCAGCACAACAAGTGTGGGTACAAGGAAGTTATTAAAAATATCCTTTAGTATCATATGTATTCGATACTCTGGTTGGGAGGCATGAGGAGAGCAGACAGAATAAATAGCTGAAGTTAAATTACACCAGTGGGGTGGATGCAAGTAAATAATGATTACGTTGAGCAAAGGTATTTATTTTTCTACTGTTGCTATAGTTATTAGCAAAACTCATGCTGGTTCAAGATCGGGAGCTAGCTGGGTGTATAGTTAAGAATAATTGTTGTTGCTGTTCTGTGCAGTGCCTTATGAATTCATGTTGGGCTTATAATTAATTCATAGTACACTGGGAATATTACATGGCCATGCAGGTTGCTTGATCCTTCTCAACATCTGTGTAATTTCTTGGACTGGAATGCTGGGATCTGGATTGACCGAGAAGTCTGGTAAAATAAGGTAAAAAGCTGTTGTCTGAAAAAGATGTTGAGGTTAGAATTCTTCTCAGTTCTCCTCTGTGTTTTTCTTCACTCTGCTGGAAAAATCAGTAATTGATGTGGGGAAAACAGAGACATACTATCTTCTTCTCCAGAACAAGAAAGAGAGAGAGATCTTAGTTCAGATACCCTTTTACTCCTCTTGTCAGTGTCAGGGTTTATGGTTTATTCTATGTCTTAAAATTAGTGAGTGACAGTAGCTGTGCTACAAAGTTTGAGGATAGATTCATGATATTGAATACAGTAGGGTCTTGTTTTCCCCCACTGTCTGCCATTGTCAGTGATGACAATGTAGGATTGCTCTGTGGTGCTATAAAACTTAGGTCAGAAGCCTGTGGTCTCCAGAGACTTGAGTTTCAGACCCAGGTTTTACATGGATTTTTGTCACCCGAAAATGTTATGCTGGTGAAACTGGTTGGAAGGAACATCTGAACTAAAATCTTCAGACCTGTAAAAAGTCTTAGGGATAGCAGAGTTGAGAAGCCTGTAGAATAACAGTTGTATGCATAGAGTTAGCTGAAGAAAGGAGGAAACCTGGTTTATTACTTGATTTGTGTTTAGTGTTCTGTGTTCCAGAACAGGGAGGTTCTGGAATTGTCTCTGATCACAGCACTGGGGCAAAGAGACTAGATGCTTTGCAGATAATGCTAAATACACTAATGACAGAGTGTTAGATGGCTGTGTTGACAGGGGACTGGATTCTGATGAAAGAGGTTCAACCAGGAGGCCTGGATTTATGATCCAGAAAGGCTATACTAAAAGGAATACAGTTTCTGCAGTAACGTGTTTTATTATGCCTTAAATCACAATGTAAAAAGCTACCATTCTGATCTTGTTTAAAATCTCCCATCTAAGCATTTTGTAGATTCATGAATCTGCAGGGTATAAGAGGATCTAAACCCTTAATTGTTAGTGGAATCTTATTGATTTTAACTACAGCATTTTGCTGTCTTTGCCAAGTGAACATTTTATAAGTGATTTGCCTTAGTTACTGTCTTGGGTAAGTCTCCGTACGACTCAGCAGCACTTGCTTCTTCAGCCACAGACAGGGATAAAGTTTAGTCTTCAGTAGATCTACTTAAATTCTGCTATAAATGAGGGGTGATAAAAGTGGTTGAATTGAAGCTGTAACTTCTATAGAGAACTTTGGGTTTGGATGTGATGTCACATCTAAGACCTTGTCATGGAGAATCTCACTAGGAAGGCTCTGTATTTCTGACAAATTTTAAATTAGACTGCTTTTTGCCTTGCTATCTTGAGTGGCTTCTGATATCTTTCTTAGAGTAAGGGGAGTTCTTGTAGAGTACATAATTTATATAAAACTTGTTCTAAAATCTAAAGCTGGAAGTGACATATGGAATAACAAAAAATGCACACCTTGCCTTTAGTCAACACATTTCCATCATTCAGTCTTTGATTTTGAAAAGACCTCTTATCACAGCATTTGAAAAGCACTGTATGAAACCAGACTAATGTTCCAAAATCTTTTGTGTGTTCTGATATTTCATGCTGAAAGCCAGTTGTGAATGGTACTTTTGAACTCTTTACTTGTGGAAAAGTATTTGTTGCATATAAAAGAAAAACAGCCAGCCTCAATAACCTCATTATTTCATTCTTCCTGATGGAAGCTAGTAAGCAAACAAGAATTCTTTGAGAACGTAAAAATGTCCAAACATACAAACCCATTGAATCAAGGTAATTGCAGAAGCCCCACATCATATTTCTTCTTTTGCCTGGTGACAACACAGGCTGAATTTTACATGGCAGTGACCTGATATAAGGCAGTGGAGTACATTAGCCAGTAACAGCAGACAATCGATCTCACATATTCTTTCTTGGGACTTTGAATTCTTATTGTGCCTATAAATATCCAAGGAAATTTGTCTATGCACAAGGCTAGAGGCAGCGAAATCCAGTGATCCTTGGTACACAGGACATTTTTTTTTGTTGTTTAATTTTGTTGTGCTCCTGAAGGAAATTACATATGCTTTAAAACTATCTCAAATTCCATCTTGAAAATAAGGGAGTGAACTTTCCATTGGATATATTATCTGAATGTAGAGAACCTAGCAAAGTCTTGCTTCATTGCATTTTGAAACTAATGCTTATTCCCTGCTCAGTGTCAGCCTCTTACACAGACATTTTTATCACTGGGACTCATTATAGTTCATAAAGGATATATTACAAAGCTGTGAAAAGCGAGGGGGGTCTGTGTATGTGTGTATGAAAGTGCCACCACCAGAGTTGTTCACCAGGTCAATAATATGGAATAACATCACCCTGTAATTGGAGTCTGACCCTGGTTTATGTGAGCATAACTCACACAGGCTCAGCTCTAATGTGAATTTCTAAGATTCTCTGTAAGGGTGCCATGGTTGAATACCAACATTTCATAAACATGCAGTGCAGCAAATGATATACAGTTTCCTATGGCCATTGACTACATCTGCTAGATAATTTAATTTCTCTACCTTTTTTTCCCCTCATACTTCTATTCTTTTTTTCACATTATCACTCTATATTCTGATTTTAAAACCACAATAGCATAATACCAAGGGAGAGTAGTTTCATTATCAGTTTTGATACCCTGAGACAAGGTCTGGCCATACCATAAAAAATAATAGATTATAGCATATATTCATTTAACATAACATTGGGTGAGTGCTGATCATACATATGAAGTTTCATAACGAAAAAAACCTCTCTTTTCAAACTCCAACAGGTTAATAAAGCTGTGAATTGGTTTTTATACATAGTTAAAAATTAGTTAAAATAACTAAAATTTTAGGATGTGAAATGAGACTTCATTGGTCTTGTAACATTGTGTCCCAGGAGCTTTTAATTTTGCTTAAACATGACTGCCATATGCATAAAACCCTGATATTTATTGCATTAAAGAACTTTTTCAATGAGGAATTTATCTTCTAACATATATTTCATCTACATAAGGGCACGTGACAATTGGTTCACTCTATTACAATGCACTAAGATTGGAATGTACCTCTTAATCTTTAAGTGTGTTTTAAGTTTGGGGATTTTTTTAATAGCCTCTCTACTATTTAGGCTAAAACATTAGACTTTAAATGAAGTATCTTCAGAAATCTCATGAATGAGACTTTATGCCTTTATAGTTTTTCTGAAGATAGAAAAAATTTAGTTGTGCATTGTCTTTATAACATTGGAATATCACCTAAGTGGACATGAAACATTTGAAGTCTTTTGCCATGAAACACTTCAATTTTTTTCTTAAAATAACACTTAGGTTTACCCCTCTACTGACAACTATTCTTGTGTAATATACCTTGCAGCTATCTTGGAAGAACAAACCCAGGAAAAGCATCCTTAGTTATAAATTCATCCTTCTTTCTAGTCAAGTACATCAGTAAAAATACACTCCCTACCAGCATTCTGTTTTCTGTCATTTGTAAATGCCTTCTTGATCTCTACTGCCATGCACAGCAATGAGGCAACAGACTTGAAAAGATGGATTCCTTTTCTGTAGCAAAAAATGCTTCAATTTTCTATCTGGTCATGATCAAATTCTGCTGTTTTCTTTAGTTGCTGGCTCGGAGTATCATGATGAGAAGGGTCCTCTGTCAAATTGGATCTAATAAGCCCAATAAAAACGTGTAACTTGAAAAACTCAGAAATTGCCTTTAAAGAAAAATATCTGTACAAGCAAAATTGCAATTTATTTTCCTCAATTTTTTCAAGTCCATAGTCAATTAAAGTGAAGGTTGGCATAATTAAATATGTTGGTTTGCTTTTAATTACAAAATTTCAATGTGTATAGCCAGGGAAGAGGATAAATAATTGATCTATTCTCTTGTAGCTGCATAAAGGTTTGAGAATTTTGTAGAATAAGGATATCCAAAATGTGTATATTTATGTCTTGCAGTGAACTTCCTCTGTCAATTCCAGCAATTCCTCCAAAACTATTACCTAAAATATTTGTGGTTTCACAATATTGTTTCTTCTCATAAAGACAAAAGGTTATACTTTGAACTGACTGAAATAAAGTGATTACAAGACATTATGTGATAACTTTATCTTTTTCAGTTAAAGAGCAAAACGCGAATACAAACTAGACTTGTAAGACAGCTTTGTGGAACTGTAGAGTCTAGCAAACTCTTAGTAATTGTATCTGACCGTGTAAATCTCAAATTCCTCTTCTAGGATAGTCACCCAGCTTCAGCAAGGAGAGAGAAAATCGCTTTTATACCAATATTGCATCTAAGGTATTTTTTGTGTCATGGAAGACACAGGTGAGAAGTAGCTTAAAGCTTTAAAGCATTGAGCAAGCACACCAACAAGAAGCCAGTGTGTAAAAGGCTGACTGTAGTGATCACTACCTTGCTAGTGTCCCTCTTTTAGTCTAGAAAGGAGTTGTTAGGTGAGAACCTTCTACTTACAGATCTGATGATGCTGATGTTTTCTATCATGCCCAGATCAGAATCTAGGATTTTAGCTGTGCTACTCAGAGTTTTAGACTCTTTTAAACAACTACCAGATACTGCTGAATTTGGTGGTGTATATGTCAACAGGTCAGTGAGGAAAAAAAAAAACCACCTCAGCTTCCCACTTCCTATGGTTATGAAAAGTTAATATGTTCCTGTTTATTAAGGTAGACTAGCGAAAAAAATCTGCTGAGTGCTCTCCTTGGTTCACTTATTCCTCTTGGTGCTCTTCGGACTACATAATTGCTGGCTTTCTGAACTCTGTGAGCAGTCTAATTAATACAAAAATTAATTGATGAGAAGAGTAATCTCAGAACTATCTACTAATTGGAAAGTTGATATTACTCATGACATAGTTTTTTCTACTTCCCTGAATGTCTTTATTTGGATATAGTTAATATGCGATACACACACTGATTTTGATAGCGGATGTAGTATTCATCTCAACCATAGAATCATAGAATGGTTTGTGTTGGAAGGGACCTTAGAGATCATCTAGTTCCAACTTCCCTGCCATGGGCAGAGACACCTTCCACTAGACCAGGCTGCGCAAGGCCTCAGCCAACCTGAGCTATTTCTAGTAGAACCAATTGTCCACATTGACCATGGGTCACTGGTCAATAATATGGACAACTTAACTGAGTCCAGTGAATCATGCTTCTAAATATCTGTTTCTCTCTACTGTTTGTTTTTGGTTTTTTGGTTTGTTTTTGTTTGTTTGTTTTTTTAAAGGGAGAAGACAATTAACCTGGATAAAAATGGTATACATTCTACAATTCGTGAATGTGAATTTCACTTCAGATATTTCTGCCTCTCCTTGATTAGTTCCAGCTCTGGGTTCTGACAGGGGAAACATGAAGCAAGAACATGTTCTAAATGCAGGAAGAGGTGGGGCAGCTTTCCATTGTTTCCAGTCGTCTCAGGAAATGCCATCTTGTTTAGCATACTGTATTTTCTAAACCATATTTAAGAGTCTGAGACTTCTTATTCAAAAAAGAGGGAAATTGGGCTCCTAATTTGGATATGTGAGTTCCATTGCTGAAACTTGGTTCTTAAATGTTGTATTTCATTATATGCCATGTTGCTCCCTGTAAACCCTCTATAGTCTTTGATCTTACTTCAGTACTTCTTCAAGTATTCCCCTTTGATATTACACTGTGCTCAATTAAATAGTCCTAGGCTTCTCTCTGCCAGACTGTCAGATATATGGAGAACTTTGAATTTGCGTAGCCTCATTCTTGCTCAGAAAGTCTTTTAACTCCACATTTGTACAATTTGGTTTGCCATTTGCGCCTAGTGTTGTTGTAAAGCGTTGTAAACTTTTGTGGGTGTTTCACAAGAGCCCATAGAGCTGTTTGAGGTCATTGTGTGCACTTACTGTTCCTTGGCAGAAGCATTACTATGAGTAAAACATTTTTCCACTGCATGGAATTGCAAGATTGCAGGGTTTGTACAGTTGACCAGTTGTGGCTGTGTGGAGAATTCTGGAGCAGAGACAGCTGTACAATCCTACAGATGAGGGGTGTCCAAATCAAAGACTTTGGAACAAAGTATTTCTCCTATGTCATAATTAGGTAGAATTGATGTGTAGGCACTCATGTCTCATAACTTGATTCTCTTGCTCAGTGCACAAAAAGATTAAAGGAGCTTGGGTGGCTGGAACCACTGGCATCCCATCAGTGATCACTGTTCTGCTCTGTACCACGGTCTCCAAATAAGTAGGATTGTGTTCAATTGCAATGTTTTAACTAGCCTTGTAGGATATACAGGGACAGGATCACATCTTTCCCAACTCAGTTTCTTGCTTGTGAAATTTCACTATTATTCATTGTTTTAAAAGTAAGGATTTTTCTTGGAAGCTCTTTAAAAGCAGATTGTTCTTGTACCTGTTTATCAAGAAAAGTTTTTTCAGTAGAAGAGGGATAAATTCATGCTGTTTAGATAATTTAACTCACATACTGATATTATTAAACCCCAGTGTGTATCTGGACAGCTGCTTTGGCTGTCATTGTCTTCCCATGGAAGAAGACTTCCCCCAGGGAAGTCCCTGGGGAGGGACTTTTCACAAAGGCCTGTAGTGATAGGATGAGGGGTAATGGGCACAAGCTGGAAGAGGGTAGATTTAGATCAGAAATTAGAAGGAAATTCTTTACCCTGAGGGTAGTGAGACACTGGAACAGGTTGCTTAGGGGTGTTGTGGATACTCCATCCCTGGAGATGTTCACGGTCAGGTTGGTTGGAGCCTTGACTAACCTGGTGTCCCTGCCATGGCAGGGGGCTTGGAACTAGTTGATCTGGAGGTCTCTTCCAACCCAAACCATTCTATGATTCATGATAATAATACCAAAGTCATGTAATCTTTCCAAAATGTCACATAAAAATTTCGTTATATATGTATATATATTCTAATTCTTACAAAACTTCTGTTTTGCAAAGCAAGAGTAATTTTGTTAATTCTTAATCTCTGACCTGGAAACCTAGTAAGCTAGCAAATCTTTACTATCTTTTGTATTATGAGAAAAGTCTAGGTCTGACATACAAAGCATTGCAAAAAAGGTTTAATTTTTGTCTTGCAAAATGGACATCTATTTCCAAGTAACAGCTTAGACAGCCTAAATATACATATTATAAACATATGCTTTCCCAGGAGGTAATGAAAGGCTTGGAAATAGCCTGAAACACTTGAAAGAAATGTAATAATTAATGATAAATATGGTCATAGGTTAGGTGGTTTTTGTAATATTGATTTGGTTTTTTTTTTTTCTTTTGACATGATTTTGACTCTAATGAATTTCCTATCTATCTGTAGCTGGCACGCAGCATTTTTTGGACTCATGAACTGCACTTTCTTTAAACCACATTGTGATGTCTCTCTTGAAGTGAGTTCCCTGGGGTGAACAGCTGTTCATTTTGTTTCTGCTTATGATGAAAATGTTATCCATCTTTTATATTATGGATACTATTACATTAGGGACGTTTCTCAACAGTTTTTCTCTCTCTGAAAATTTCCAGGTACTTGATAATATTCCATATTCCACTCTAGTACTAATATATAACCTTGTGATATTTGAGGCAAATATGATTTAAACCTGGGAAACTTTAATTGTTTATGAATAGACTTGACTTTGGTAAAATATAAAAGGCAGCTTATATTTTCAGGACAGATGCCATCCTGAGAAGTCATTAATTTATTGCTGTTATTTCCTTTAATTCTTCATCAGTCAGTGTCCAGGTTTAGAGGCTGGGCCAGCCACTAGATGAATAACAGATGATCTCTGTTAACCCCTCTCCCTTCCAAAAGCGGAAGAGAAAGGGAATAAGAGAGAGAGACTTATGGATTAGAAGAAAAAACTAAAACAGCTTTAATGAAAATAACAACAACAAAATTGAATATATACAAAACCAGTATTGAATCCAACCTCCCTGATGGCAAACATTTCACCATCACCACTGATGCTGTGGAGCAGGCACTGGGGAAGTTCCAGACTGGACTCAGCAGCTGATGGGAACTGGATTCAGGAACAAATGGATTGGGATCAAAGACAGAATGGACAGAGTCCTCCTTGGACACAGGCCATTGAAGAAGAAAACTTGACACTGGTGATCACTCAGCTTTACACTGAATATAACATATATGGGATGAAATACCTTGTTTGTCAGTTTAGAGTCTCCTGTCCTGTCCGCTCCTCCTCGCAGGTGCGGTCTCTTACTTTCTGCACCCCCAACGTGATACACAAGATTTAGCAGTGACCTTGGTCTGCATTCCAATCCTTGGTAGTAACTCTAAACTTCAAGAGTTATCACTGCTAGAAGCAGACACAATCAGCAAAAATATTCTGTTAACTTCAGAAGGGACTTAGCTGAGAAGTAAAAT
The DNA here is from genome assembly GCA_013400335.1 of Eurystomus gularis. NCBI lineage: Eukaryota > Metazoa > Chordata > Aves > Coraciiformes > Coraciidae > Eurystomus > Eurystomus gularis. The sequence continues at coordinate 41,177 of VZZY01014492.1, read as the reverse complement.
CACTGAATAGAATTAGTTCTGTTCTAACTAAAATCCGGACAATCAGAAATCTAGATTATATTAGAAAATGTTGAAAGCACTAACATTAACAGGTATGTTCAAAACTTACAAAGCAAATTTATTCATTGAAATATATTTTTAATAACAAGTTGTTGCGGTCGGTCGCAGACGTCTGACCCACCTTCTAAAGGGAGAGGGATCAAGGGCAAAGCTGAATACCTCCCCTCCAGGCTCGTAGACAAATACAGAGACCGATGAGTATTCAACAAATTTATTACTTATATATATATTCGCATAAAATAGTCTCTACCCTATAGAAATACTATCATATGCTACACCTACCCACTCACTCCCCCACTGCAAGGAGAACTAGGAAACTTTGGAGGGGAGAGAACAGGGCAAACAAGAACCTAATGATATCAGAATATAACCTCTTTGTGGGTGCTGGTGTGTGTGTGAGTCTTCTAAAAATTCCTGGAATGTGATTCTTCTGGCAACAATGGGGGGAGGGAAAGGGCATGGTCCAGTGGCTCTCCGAGGCATGACAATGTGGTCTCCACACTACACAGAAAGGAAAGAGAGCGTTTCGTTTTTTTAGTGGGTCTTTATAGTCGGTGTCACATGACTTCCTACTTCCAGTTTCCGTTTCCTGGAGGACTTCAGCAATGACTCATGGGGTTGTAGTCCTTTGTTCACTGTTTTAATAAGGCAGAAGTTCTTAATATGTGGGTCAGTTCACCATACAAGTCACTACTACTGTGGATCATTAAAGTTAGCTAGAAGGTGAAGGCATCTTTTCCAAGAATGTATCCTAACTGTTTCAGATATCGTATTCTCAAAAGATTCCTTAATCTATAGTTGCTTAATTGATTTTTTCAGGTGATGAAACTTCTCAGTAGGACTCAGTAGAACAACCTTTAAGTCATAAGACGATTTGGATTTGTGGTGTTTGGGGTTTTTTTTTAAACACTTGCATTTGCCTGATTAATCCAAATCTGTGAAGGTGGTCCCTGAGGCAGAGTAGATAGGAAAATGCACACTGCAAAAGCAAAGGAGCATGCAGGATCCCTTGCCCCGTAGCATCAGACTCAAAATTTAATTTGATTAGCTGCTAAATTTATTTATTAACTTATGAATGTAGTCTTCCTTATGACCTTACCTTGAAACTGTAATCTATTGTACTTTACTAAGATAAATAGCATAGCAACATACTTGCTTAAATGAACTTCCCTGTTAAATTTTAGTAATTGTTATTAAAAGAAAACAAATTAACCTGAGTCACGAGCACAAGGATATTGGTAAATCTGTGAAATATATTTGTACATTTTTAGGACCTCCTTTCAGATTATACCAAAGTGTTTCATAGTGATAAGGTATTTATGATCTTTCTTCAGTATAATCTGAAATACTAGCAAAATGTCCAGGATAATATTTTCCTGTTGCTGACACAGTGGAAAAAGTTCTTTGAGGCCTCTGAAACTGGATAAGGTAAAAACCCAGTACCTAATCCTATTTTCTCCAGATTTCCCTTCTACTCCTCTTGCACTAAATTATGAGATTTATACCTTCTTTGTAAGCAGTGTATACCTCCTACTTCACAGGGTAAAATGTCCTCTATCATCATCCTTACCCATGCAGGAGCTCTGTCTTCCTAGCCATGAAATACTATAGAAAATGAATAAACAATGTTTCTAGTTTGAGGCTATTATGATGTCTGTACATGTCAGACTTACAAACAGATGCAGAATGAAAACCTCTAGAGGAAACACTCTTAATGATCCATAGTCTGTACAGCAAACTTCACCTTTTATTGGATCAATTTAATTATCTTGGTTTTCATAAGACATCATCCTCCAAAGCCCCAAAAAGTTCCACCCCACCAAGAAAGTGGGTTTCTTCCACTCTTCTACTAATTTCGCTTATAATAAGCTGCTTTGGAAAAGACTGTTTCTTTCTGATAGCAATAGCTTTGGGCTTCCATGAAACATAACTTACACAATTATATATTGCATACTTTATAGAGAAATATAAAGATAAATTAGATCTCTTCGGCTCTATAATTGCAGTGGGCTTCTTTACCCTCTGCTGAAACTACTTTCTACAAATTAATGTTTACCTTTCATATATAGGTATTTTATAATACAAAATAGCTAAAGAAAACCCTTAACCATACTAAAATAATCTATATTTTATTGCATATGACATAAAGGAGTCTTTCTTCTTCATCCATAGCAGCCTCCTTTGTGGAAGAATATAATAGATTCTAACTATGCTATTCCACAATCAACATCCTAACCTTCCCATAAATTAAGATTACTATGGTTTGAATCTCAATTCAAAATGTTGAGACTGAAAAATCTTTGTTGATTTTTACTTAGATTGTGATATGTAAGCTTCTTAGGGGCACCATTTTTTTAATAAAGACTTGTCTGGAAATGCACAGAAATACTTTATTTTCAGCATGATGAAACACCTCAGTTTCATTTCATGTCCGATCAAGGCTCAGACCTTACCTCCAAGTATGTCTCTGTCTGCCTCCCCTGACACAGATCTAGTGTTATTAATGTGTACCAAACACATCCATTTGGACAAGACTTAAATATAGCAGCTGCTTTCTTTTGAGGTATGACACTAAGGGTGCCACTCCTTACATACAGATCATAGTATAAAGCATGCATTTAGGACAAAAAAAGGTTGAACTTCAATTTCTCCTGGACAAGAGATTAAAAATCAAAACTCCTGTGAGATTACCTTATCTACTAGGTTATGCGAAAGGGAATACGTGTTTTCTATTCCATAATAAAACAAAGAAAATAAAGCATTGTAAAGATAAAAAGATAAAATGAAAGTGCCATCCTCCTGATGAAAAAATGATTTTTTTGTTGTTGTTGTATGTGTGTGTAAGCACTAATTCAAGTCTATTCTTCAAAATTTGTTTTGTAATTTACATCAGTTATCTGGTAAATATGATTAAAAAAATCATACAGCTCTAGGTGTATAGGTAAGTATTATCATTAAGCTTGTGCCCAAAAAGGGGAACCATTTTCTTTAGACTTTAAAATAAAAGCATTTTTTGCTTCTGACATCCTAAAAGATGTCCAGTGAAGGATGCTAGGCTGTGGACTGGGGGGAGGTGTTCCATGATAACATTGAGAATCTTAAAGCCCTTTGAAATGAAACATATAATAGGGAGAAGACAGAGCCTGGATCCACCCTGCAACGATGTGAGTAAAGTATTTTTCTCCATTACAAACATTTTAGCAGTGTCTTGAGAAGTAACACAGAACAGGATGAAGTTTAATTAAGAGATGGGTTATGATAAGAAATTTGGGTGTTTTTTAGTGGATTGCACATAGTAAAGACTAAGAGGGGATGGGGGAGAAGATACAATTGGGAGAATGAGGGTCCAGCTATTAACAAGGCATGATTGGTGATTTGATGGAAGTTATGGGAACCTCACATTAATTGGCCCTATTATGATCTCAGTTTCTCATCTATAATTGTTTACTTTGACAGAACTACTCTTTGTTCAGAGACAAGAGAGATCAGGGCTAAGACTCATGTGTGAGTAGGAATTAGTGATGTGTAAAGATTGCAAGAACAGTCAAACATTTTATTAGCTGAGCAGTACCTGGAAGTTTAGGGATTTTTGCTGGCTAAACTGGAGACCATCAGTGCTGCTCCACGTGAGGTGCAGTGTCGTTTCTGTCCCACTCCCACAGCTGTCTCTGACAAAGGCCAGCATCCCTGCAGTATCTTATTTATTAACCTTCATCATATTCTTTGAGTATTTATATGTTAGGTGCTTTTATTGGGTAGCGAAGGGCCACTTTTCCCCTCAGTTTTTCCCTGAGATACATTTTTACGTTGAATAGTTGCATACTGAGATTTAGGAAATCCCCATCTCCCCTGCCATGCCTGGTCACAAGCAGCAGCTTTCCTTCCTGGTCCTTCATCCCTGAGGACAGTTGCATCTGTACAGAGCCTAGCTGCGCAGCTCAGAGACAGGAAAACTTGTTACAAATTAGTACTTGTGGGAAACAGGCAGAGATGATGCAGGATATTTTACCAAATTGCCAGCTCTATATGGAAGAATGCTTTGTTTATTCAGCCATGTTAGATGTAACAGGATTTAAAATAAAATAGATTTAGAACCACAGAAAAATAAATCAAACTTATTTAAAAAGTCACAAAATAAATTATTAAAATGTATTCAACAATAAATATTCTCCCTAGCATTTTCAGCATCTAAGCTAGCCTTTGAGCCTGGCTAACTGGCCAAAAAAGTCATGTAGGGATTGATGCATCTTTGGGGAGCTCTTAGAACTGCAATTCTTCTGCTTGGGTTTTGAAAGGTGTTTACTGAAGTCATTCTGGTTAGGGGTTGGGGCAAGACTTCTCTTCTTCTGTCTCAAATGAAATTATCCGCATTTCTCCTTCCTGTTTATTGCCTGGTTGTCATTTCCTATGAATTAGTACGGGGATATAATTTTCCAATGCAGGGGACCTTCCCTTTCTCTCTTCTTCTTAATCCTCTTGATTAGTATCTGTGCATCTTAATTAGCACATTCCTGGCTTCAGGCTTCTTTCTTTTGTTACTGACTTCTGAGAAGAAACTGGTCAAATAGTGTTATGAGAAATATTTATGCATAGTTTTCTTCATGCATATATATTTTTTTCTTTTGTAGGCTTTATGTAAATATTAAACATAAGATGGCAGATGGTGAAACTGGGAATATGTTGCTCCCCTCAACAATACCTCACCCTCCTCTCCTGTAGTTTTAGGGAGAGCCTCATGGGGCCCTGCCTATTGAAGCACCAAAGCATGTTCTCATGAGCTGATGCACCATGGCACTTAAAAATAATCAGATTAAGACTTCTGTGTGTCTGGTGACAAAACTTTCATCCAGTTCAACAGCAATGGAAAGGATAAGATTTTCCCTACAACAGTTTATTTTTTAATGCTGTCAAATGCTGCTGCTCCTTTCTCGGTCAACCATCATCTTGTATGAGCAGGATAATTATTCCATCCATTCTTGTTTGGAAACCCCATGAAAATCCCTGAACAGTGAAGAATATGAGCTCTAATACTGATAGCTCTCCATCTGTCGCGTTAACTTGCTAAGAAGAATTAGAAAATAAAACTAATTTACCAGAATTAAAATGAATTAAGTAATGAATGACAGTAAATTATGGATAAAAACAGGAAATGCTGCAACTCTGAGAAGCAAATAAACAGGGTTTTTTTCAATGCATTTGTCTTCAAAATGAGAATGCACTTCACATTGCCAGCCTTTACAAAGGTTTTATTTTGGGTGTTTCTTCTCATAGTTAAAATAATTATGACTTTTACATCTTGAATGACACATATCACTGGCACTCATCTGACATCCTTTAGCGTAGCCCAATTATTTTCTGTGATGAGCCAGGGGCAACTGAATGTGCTGTGTACATCCAAAGGCTATACTGATACTGCTTCATTAGGCACAAGCTATATGCCCAGGGACACTCAGAACAGTTAAGCATCTGGGCCAATTTAGACTTTTATGTTTTCAAAACTTTTTCTTTAAATATTTTGTATCTCTCCCTATCCTTCTCCCAGTCTCATCAGAATACAGTTTTCCATCTTTCAGTCCCAAAGTGCGCAGTAGGCGTTAGCATATACAGAATATAGGTCAATTTGAATGGATTTTTACAAAGTGACTTCAACACTGAAGAATTTGCAGTGTGGTTTTAAAAGGAGACTTATATCTACCTATGTGCAAAGCCTGTTTTGGTAAAGTAAATGTTTTACAGGCCAGACTCTGAAAGGTAGAGACAACATGATTATATTGCTGGTTTTGTATTGGCTTGAATTAAGCATGTGCACACAAATTCGTTGCATGTGAGGGTGTGTGTATGCAGAGCTAGGGTGCAGCAGTATTTAGAGGAGAAGTGCTGAAGGGAATTTTTATTTCTGCACCACCTGACCAAGAGCATGCAGGGTAGGTGTTCCCATTTGATAAAAAAGAGCTCTCTGTGTATGCACTGTGCATGCACTTTGTGTGTTAGGAGTACTGCTTATGTTTGAATTTGGTATTGTTGAAGCTGATTTGTTACAAAATGAAGGTCTCCACGCCTTCTTGAGATTCCATCTAACCATTTTCTCCATGATACCATGAAACTCTAACTCTTTAAACTTAGTATATTAAGTCCCTAAAATGCACAAGAGAGCTTTCATATACCACATTCTTCACCAAAAATGGTTTTATTTGCTTGACTGTCCTTCTTTAGACTGGAAATGAAATCTCAATACCCAGGCAAGTATGATTCATACAGCTTAGTCTTCATGAGGGAACCCATAATATTCTTTTTTTGAGGAGGAAACTTCTGTTCTGTACTCATTTTTCCCTTTTCTGAGCTCTTCAGACCTCTATAGCCCCACTCCACTCATCTATCATCATCCTTAAATGTTTTAGCTGAAGATAGCATAGGAGATGCTACTTAGGTGACATATTACTTTCTCTGAAGACTTCCTGAGTTCTGAGATTGCCTCTATTTTCTGTCACATAGCCTGAAATTAGCACTTTATGGTGATTTTCTGGATATATCGGGGCTCACTAGGTTTTCTTAGTCTTTTGAGAAGAGTGAAGTTTGTGCAGGGTATTTGTATTTGGTTGGTTGTTCCTTGTTTTTATCTTCAAAGGGGTAAGACTCATGTTTCTTTTTCTATATTATTTGTGGCTTAAATATTGATGAGATATTTTGGGTTACTTCTTTAAGCATCTTCGTACAGAAGTAACATGTAAATTAGATTTTCTTATTCAGAAAAAGCAATTTAAAATAAGTTGTATGGAATAAGCAAACTAATGGAGCAAAAATATAGAGCATAGCAACTCTATCACTCTGGGATTTTTATAATGAGGAATGGAGTAGGCAAATGTGACATACTTGTATAATCAGTCATTTAAAGTATTTATTGTAATTAAAATTGTAGAAATTATGTGGATAGTAATCAGTTTTCATTATAGTGCTTTGCACATTTCAGTGCTATAATTAGATTGTGGCATCTGTCATTGCTGATTAATTTCTAGACAGCTCTATCTTCCATTAAGACTTACTGTGTAACAAGGCAAAATTTTCTTTATCTAAAAATATGAAATAAAAAAATAGTTGTAGTTTAGGAATATTAGCTTTTGCATTTTGTAATTTTGGAATTGAGGATATCCTAGCAGGATTTGTACCAGTCTCTATGAGCAGCACTGTGTGGAAGGAGCTCAAACAGTCCTTTTTGGGCTTAGAAAATAACAGCCATTTCTTTCTTAAAGCCTTTTGCTGTAAGCTTACACATTTTGGGCTCAGCAGTCCATGAAAATCTGTTCTAATGCTTTATGAAACTGGGCTGTGAAGAATAAGTCTCATCTATTGCAAAAGATTTAAATACCTCTGGTGCTCCTGCCATGGTCTGTAGAAGTTTGGGTTTGGCCTCAGTTGTATTAAATCTTTTTATCTGTTTGCTATTTTGGCTGTTATCTTAAAAAGCATTCTGCTGTAAGTAAATGAAAGATTGCTTAATTTTTGCAACCATATGGAATATATCTTATATAAAAAAAGATTGGTGGAGCTGCTTGATGACCAGGGCTAAGTCTACTTACCTACTATGTAGGGCTGTACTTCAGGATTTGCTGGGTTTAGCAGGAAAGGTAGTTTATGAAGCTACTTCTGAAGTGGCTTCTCCTTCTGCTTGTTCTTACCTACTTGCATGATCTCCTTGGCTCTGCTGGCAATTGTTTTCTGTCTTCAGTAAAAACAATCACTGGGCTGATATAAGCTAAAAGATAACTTTCTGAAAAAAAAGCCCAAACAGTGACATATGGGCAGAAATGGGGGTGAGATTAAGAAAGGTAGGAAGTTTTTTGATCTGTTTCTTTGCGAAGATTAGCATGCTGGGACTGTATGGCCCCAGTCTAGTCTGCAACATACTAAATCACAGGGAAATCAAGTAGGCAAAGCCATCAAACTAAGACATACTTTGCATTTGCCATTTTAGGACTGGACATCAACTCTCACTACAGCTGCTTAGCAGTGGAGGACCTATTTAGATTAATTTTGCCATCAGTTTTTTAAATCCACTTATGTTACTGTGGCAAAAATTTCACTTACTGACAATCTGTTCCCTGTACTGAAAAAAATCTCTTAAAATTGGGATCTTCACACTAGGAAATCAGGAGCCAAATGCCAAATATTCCTGGTGTATGACAAAGAATGATGACAACTTCCAGTGTTTTCATCTCAGAGGACTGCCATAGCTGTAGCTGATTATAACTTGCAGCCAGAAAAAGATTTCATAGGGACTAAGAGCTGCCTTTTCCCAGACCAGTTAGGGTAGTGGATTATGTTTATACAATTATTTCAGGGTGGGAATTGTATGGAATGTTCTTCAAATTTGTATATGGCCTGTCCAAGTCCCATAGAAATAATTTATCTTTTTTGGTTTTGTTTTGGCTTTTCTATTTTTTTTTTTTCCCCTTGTAAGCTTTAGAGTTTCTAATAGTGTAAGTTTACAGGTAGCTCTGGAGATCTGTAAAGTTAACAAAAAATTAAGTGCAATATAACAGTGAAGTCAAGTTTTTAATTCTTGTTTTCTGACACTGTTTTGTGAGATGAATTTAAAAACTTAGACAGTATCAGGGAAAGAAGAGGTTAATGAGCTGATTTTAACATTAATTTAAAACACCTGTTTGGAATGTCCAAATATGATCCTGACTTGCCAGCTGGAAGAAATGAAGAGGAAGGAAAGAGCCTATATTGAAGACAAGTGAGAGAAAAGCCTGTAGTGAAAATGTTAAAACAATCATGTCAATGTGTACAGGGTAGGCTTGGTGTTTGATGTAGTCTATTGTTAGGAAAAGACTTGTTTTTTCTTTTGAATCTTTTGTGATGCAACTTGCATGTGCTACATAGTGGTGCAGAGCAGGTATGTTTTCCAAACTGATCTAGCTATAAGAAAAAATGTGTTCTACTGCACACTGGCTGTTTTGTTTGGAGTCAGAGTTAGATGAGTTTTTTGTAAGAGATGGCAGGATGGGATCCTGTTCCTTGTACGTTTGCCAGGGTTGAAAATCAAAGGTGGTTTCAAGTCTCACATACAAAGTAAGGACTTCCTGAATATCAGTGGGGTGGGAAAAGTGAGAACCTCTTTAGGACTTATCCCAAGATTACTGAAAGCAACACTTAACCAAAAGCTTTCTGCCCCTTTCTTGCTTATTTAAGTCAATGCACTGGGAATAAGGTGGCTATATCCTATGCTGCTTTGATGACGTCTCTCTCAGCTTCTAGCTGTTGTCCTGTTTCTTTTGCAAGCATGGGCTACAATCATGTCCAGAAAAAAACTCCTTTGTCTCTGTACCATAAATTCATATTTTCTTACTTATTTCTTTAGATAAGAAAAGAACTTTTGAAGAGATAAATTATGATCACTTGGATGAATTGTGTGACACCAGTGGGCTCCAGAATGGGCAACTGTCAGCTGATGCCAGTGTATTTGTTAGAGTAACACTGAAGGAGGAAAGTAGTTATAAAGACTCTTGAAGTGTGGTTTTGGCCTGAGAGGTCTGTGGGGAAACTATACCTGATATAATTTGCTCCCTGCTTATATTGAGCACTGTTTTCTTTCTTTGGGACTGGAAATATTGTCACTTTTACCGAGAAACAGTATAGAATTAGGACAGCTTTGCAAAACTGATGTGTACTATAGTAGAGACATATGCTTCTTAACTCTTCCAGTAATAATAAAAGCCTCCAGTGCTATTTAGGAGAAGATAATCTCTTCCAACCCACATTGCAATTAGGCTTAACACTGATGAGAATGGCAATCATGTTAAAACTGAAGTAGGCAAGACAGAATGGGTCACTCCAAGGAATATTTTTGCAAATTCAATTACTTGACAGTATCATATGGAAAAATAAACTCTCATGATGACCAAATCTATGCTACTAATAAACCTAGCAGTAGATGGTTATATTAATAATGTTAAGACATCATATATGTTAAGTCCTGCATTAGTATAGATGTGTTTTTATGAAATGTTTTAATGTGATACGATCCCCTAAATAACACAAGTACACAGAAGTCTATCCTTTAAAGAAAGTAGAAGTCTTAGGCTGTCAAGATTTCAGAGCTTAGAGAATCTCAGCCACAGTACTTCATTAATGCGGGAATTTTATTTATTATGCTAAAGCTAACTTGTTTGCATGTGCAATGAGTTGCTTCTCTGATTTTTGGATGAGATAAATATATCATGCAAATCACTTCTTTTTCTGTAGATATGCAGCCATCCAAAATTTTTAAATTAAAAAAAATATTCCAATTAAAAATAAGATTTAAGGCATATTAATCGCAGAGTTTATGCAAAAAGCTGAAGTGAACTGCATGTTTCTGTGACTAATATATTGCAAGTATGATAATTATATTGCCCCATGCTAAGGAGCTCATGAACAGCAGTGAGAGGAGAGCAAGAAGAGGGAATTAATAAAAAAAAGGTGCATTAAGACATTTATATCTAAGCCCAGCAAGGAGACTAGAAAGTAGGCCAAGATACAAAGGTAAACAGGTGAGGTGTAGAGAAGGTTGTAGTAACTGCTGTTAGGCATATGTGCTGTCACTTTCCAGCGATTTCCAGTGAGAGTTATCCTAAATCTGGTGTTAGTATTCTTCTAAGATAATTCTAAAAGACAGGAGAGATAGGTAGTAAAAATGATTAATGTCTTTCCTGGGCTTGTGCAGTTTATCCTCCTTCAAACGTCCCTTTTATCAGAACCACTTTCTCTTTCAGCTGGTTGTTGTTTTTTCCCCTATATTCAACATCACTATGCCTTTAATAAAATCCAAGTAATACAAGTGTAATACGAAGTGGAAACCCTTCCAAATATCTGTTTTACTGCTATTAAATAGTGGCTTACTTCTAATTAGTACTGGCCTTCTGTGACAGAGTGACAAGGGAAGAACTACAATGTAATCTAACTAGACATCTGCAAAGTGTTTGATATGGTCCCCGAAAACATTTGCCCACAAAATTGGAGATATATAGGTTTGACAGATGGACTGTTAGATGGATAAGGAATTGGATGGATGACTACATCCAAAGATTTATAGCCAATTGCTCAATGTCAAAGTGGAAACCATTAATACGGGGTGTTTCTTGAGGATCCCCTCAGCAAGACAACAAGCTGAGAAGTGCAGTTGATCTGCTAGAGGGAAGGGATGCCATTCAGAGGAACCTTGACAGGCTTGAGGTTTGGGTCCATAAGAATCTCATGAAGTTCAACAAGGTCAAGTGCAAAGTCCTGCAATTGGGTTAGTGAAATCCTCAGTATCAGTACAGGACGAGGAATGAAGGGATTGAGTGCCGCCTGCAGAGAAGGACTTGGGGATAGAGGTGGATGAAAGATTGTACCTGAGCCAGAAAAATGTGCCTGCAGACCCATTATATGCTGGGCTATATAAAAAACAAACAAACAAACATGGCTAGCGGGTTGAAGGAGATGCTTCTGCCCTTCTACTCCCCTCAGAAGTATTTCATCGAGCTTTGGGATCCCCAGCACAAGAAAGACATGGACCTGCTAAACACCTCTCCCATGAAGGAAGGGTAAAAGAGTTGGAGTTGTTGTATACATACAGTATAGATTATCAGCAAAAGCAAGTAGAGCTGAGGGCATACATTTTTTTAAGATCAATTAAAATGGGCAGTATTCGATATGACTGATGTACTGTCTTTATTCAAAGAGGAAAGCTTACTGGTTTGAGTTCTCACAGTATTTTTTTCCTCCAGGAAGCCAAGTAGAGATTGTCAGTTTCTGAGTCTCAGGAATCAACCACTGTTCTTCCTGGACACCTGTAAAGAGCAAAATGCAGAGTAAAACAGCAGTGGCAAGGGAATTAGCTAAACATGCGTATTCATCTTGTTTGCACTCCAAAATTTTTTTGTAAATGAGACTAATTTTGATTATCATAGCTTAGAGATTTTTCCTGCATTTAAATAGATTAAAAACTTGTTAGAACAGCTGTTAATGCTCAGGCACATGCAAGCTAAACTGATCCTATAGCTGGCCATTTGTTAGGATCCTTAAGAAAGGAGAAATTCAGAGTCGTTTGCTGGGAAGAATGGCTTATACGAAGCAAAACATTTCTTCAAGGATTCACTTTAAATGTGTTTTCACCTTGTGAGCACTGAAACAAACAAAAGGAAGCCTCATGCACTTCTTTCTTCTTCCAAAGATTCAAGACCTCTTTATTTTCATTTTTAGAAAACTTAAAGGAAGAGCATCATGTTAGGAAGCACATAAACTAGAAATGGATGCCGGAATATAGTGAGTATAGTGAGCATGGACATATTTAAGAAGATTAATTTTAGCCTAGGGAAACATATCCCTTGGCTACCTTTGCATTCAAATGTACTTTCATGTTTGTTGACTTGTTCAGTGGAACAGTCTTTGGCTTCCCTTCTGTCCCTCAAGATGAAATGGTTGAAGAGGTAATCCCAACTTTACTTTCTTTTTCAGGTATTCAGAAAAATACTGATCTTTTCCATGTGTTATAAGTTATGTCAGACTCCAAGGAAACTCTTTCCACTGCATGTCACAGCTCCAGCATGATGTACATACCTCTCCTATGGGTCATACTTCAGCAATTATTGCAACCAGCCAGTGTAGAGTTTACCCTGAACTCTCACGTTGAGGATATAAGATATGGAAATCACTCTTTTTGCCATAATCTGTCAGTACTGGCATCAGATCATCTAGGAAACAAGACTGAAATAGGGAAACTTAACTATGCTAGGAAACAGCCTCAATGTTTGTATATGCAGTTTTACATAAACATTGGGTTTATGTAAAACTGCAATATATAAGTATTTCCTGTAGCAGAAAAGCAAATATCCTCTTTGCTGAAGTGGCATTCTAGCTTGATTTTTTAATTATTATTTATTTTGTATGAATTCCCACATCAGGGATGTCCGTGCGAAAATTTATGGGAATGATACAGTCAGAAAATTTGTAACATGGCCATGTATGAGGCTGAGTCTCTGTTCATTGTTTTTTGGTTTAGAAGAGATAGAGTGTAGCCTACCTACTGTGATCCACGGTTACAATTGCTACAGAGCACGTGGCAGAAAAAAAGGTATGAAAACAACTTCGCAACTTACCCTTATGCTAGCAAAAACCTTGGAATTCTAAATACCTTTTTTTGGTTCATCTGAGAAAGTAAAACATCACTTCATACATTAATTAATATCACTTTTAAAGGTATGCCAACAGGTCTCCAAACACCTTACTTAAAGCAATCCCATTGTCTTTCAAATAATTGGTGGGGAGAAGGGGAAATGAAAAGCCGGAAACAGATACAAAACAAACATACATCCTCACCAGTTTTATTTTTCCTTTAATATTTGCATGGTGAAAAGTTTTAGTTTGGTTTGTTTTTTTAAAATTAATTTTAAAAATCCACAGACAGACCAATGAAAAAACAAACAAACAACCAAATCCAAACAACAAAACCTTCAAGCATGAAATTGCTTTTACTAAGTAATATGTGCTTTTTATGGTACTAACCTCTTTATTTTGGTTCAACATAATTATTCTTTTTACTCTGTTTGAGGACTCCCTCATACAGAGCCAGAGCTCTTTAGTGATCATGGTACAAAGTGTGGTATGTCTTTCAGTATAAAATCAGACAGTTGAAGAGAATTGTATAGTGTGTTTATGAAATCTGCAGCCTAGGCTGATTTAGTTCGTAAAGGAATTGACATTCAGGACAGGTTTCATGCAGAGCTTGCCTATTTACTCTTCTATATTTTATGGGGAAAAAAAGGTTATTTGATAGTTTGCCAGTGAAAACAAATTGGTGATGTTTAGGAGAATAATCACTTGGTCTTGACTACAGGATTTTATATTTTCCTTATGAATGTGCTCCTCAGGAGAGAATAAAGGTATAATTTCTTGTTGCATTTATGATGAAGAAATATTGCAGAATGGTTTTCAACTTCAAGTATTTGTGGAGCATTTTTTTTTATTGTTTTATGAAGTATTTCCCTTGACTCTTTCCATAAAATGTGCTCTAGATTACTATTTCTATGTCAAACAAATTTGGAGAATGATCTTAGCATGCAAAGAAAGGAAGATGAATGTGCTTACTTGTATATATAACCATACCAGACTGATCTTAGGTATTTTCTGCTCTTAGAAGCTAATAAGCAAGTCTTCATTGACTTTGGCAGGGCTTGATACTGTGTTATGACACATTTTATTAAAAGCATAACTTTTTTATTTACTGTGCATAGTTGAATATATTTACTTAGTATCTTAATAATGCAAAGAGATTTTACTTGTCTGTTTATTACAAAGCGAAGTACATCTTCTGAGAGTGAATAATGAAGGAGATATCTCTGAAACATTGTAGAGGGAATATCTTAATACCTTTTATTAGGTTAAATAAGGAAAAACTGACGCATTTTTTTGAAATTCAAAAACTTTTCAGAATCAATGAATGTAGTAGAATCTTCCCTCCCGTTTTGATTTGATCTGACATCTAGTAATTATCCTGTGATATTTCTCAATGTTTTATTTTTTTGGGGGGTCTGGGGGGGTAGTTTTTCCAGGTTATTTCCATTGCGTAACTGCTTTAAGTGTACAGCACAGCATAACTGTAGAATTGCGCTGCTCACACCAGACAGTGTTGTATGTATGTGCTTTAGCAGGAGACAAGAACTTTTGCATGTTTTATAGATTCTCACAGACAAGACCAATACTTCTATGTAGCTGCTTGAATGAGAGATAAATATTGTTTGTCGTGATTTCTGTGGTGCCCTGTTAAGGCTGGTTTTGAAAGACTTTAGTCAACAATTTGTTATTGTTATGGGAACTCTACTCTTAAGATAGGAGTTTTGTTTCCTCTGGAGAAACAAAACTTGATCTTTTCAGTTATATTGTATTTTTTACTTTTCTGTGATGTGTTTTTATGTTTTTACTGATAGCTCCTTGCATAGTTCATGCGAGGAGCTCATCAAAAGTTTATTGAACTTTATCCTAATATGTTCTACCAAGACTACCAAGAAAAGTGTCTTTTTTTTTTTTTTATGGGAATAAAGTTTGTTTTCTTGCTGTTCTTAAGGGATATCAAGAATGAAGAGCATAAGATATTATCAGGTCAAGCTTTATCACTGAATACAATGGAGCAGTTGGAGGAGACAGAGATTAGTCGCTAGTGGTAAACTCATTTTCTGCATGAACAGAAACATCTGTTCATTGCTGAGATGTTCATTTGTTCAAACTTTCAAAAAATTTTGGTTACACATACCTACTTTTCGGCTTGAAGCTGAATTTGTGTATTGGGCGAAAAGTGTGGCTGCTTTTATTTATTACATTTTGTTTGCAAAAACATGAGCTGTATAGCAAGTGCATTGTTGATAAGAAAGTACATATATGCGTACATGTATGCCAGTCTAGTCACCTCATATTTTGCACTTGTGTTGTAAGCTCTTAACCAAGAGCCTGCTTGATAACACCATCACAGTTACCATCTGTGGTAGGTTAACCTTGGCTGGCTGTCAGGTGCCCACCAAACCACCCTATCACTGCCCCTTCAGTGGGACAGGAGGATAAAATAAGGTGAAAAATCTCATGGATCATTACAAGGGCAGCTTAATAAAAGAAAGAAAAGACTGTGTGCAGAAGCAAATTTTAAAAAAGAAGGATTTATTCTCTTCTACCTATAAGCAGGTGATGTTTAAGCACTTTCTGAGAAGCAGGGTCTCAGTACATAGCAGTTACTTTGGAACAAAAATGCCTTAATAACAAAAGCCCCTCCAACCCTGCCTCCTTTCTCTGAGCTTTTATTGCTGACCATGATGTCATATGGTACAGAATATCAGTTTGATCACTTTGGATCAGCTGTCCTGGTGATGTGCCCTCCCAGCCTCTTGCCCATCCCCAGCCTACTGGCCTGGAGAGAAGGCCTTGATGCTGTGGGAACACTGCTTACGTACCAGTAGCCAAAACACTGGTGTGTCAACACCTTCCTAGCTACCAATACAAAGCACAGCACTATGAGGGCTACTATAGGGGGAGTTAAACTCCATCCAAGCCAGACCAAACAAGCTCCCAAGCAGTAATTGGCCCATGGGCTGAGTTTAGTCTTGGCAGTGGCAGTAGCTGCTTGAAGCGCAGCGATATCTTGCTTTGGGCACTGTAGTGGTGGGAGTGGACACTTTTTACCCCCAAAGTCTGTGGTTTACCGAAATGGATGCCCTTGATGAGCATTCTTCTCTCCCACACAGTACGCTACCTAGAGTGGCTTGTACAGAAGTGTAGAGGAGATTTTTGAGGAGCCATATATACAAATACAGAAGGCCTACATGCACAATCCCTGCTGGTTAGAGGAAAGTGCAGATGTGGCTGTTGGATAGAAGAAAATGCAGACATGGCTATTGGGGAGGACACTGTCCTTGACTGAACAAAGGCATAAGTGTAGTCAAGTGAACGCGTAACTTTCAGGAAAACCTTACTTTTGAGTTTCGATTCCTAGCTTGAGTTTTGCTTGCTAGCAACGCCCAAGTAGGAGTACCTTGCTTACATTAAGCGCATGCAGGGTGCGTGAACAGTAGGCAAAGACCAATCCAAGTAAACTGTTATCCAGTCAAGTAAAGAGTTAGGTACGTGATCAGCAAATGGTTGCTTTGCTACTCTATATAAGCCCGCTGTACGGTGAATAAAATGGAACAATGATGAACCTTCTATGAAGTTGTGTCGTTGATTCTGGGCTCCTTGTAACACAGAAGAATGAGTAATATTTTTACTTTGAAGTCAGATTTTTCAAAGAAAAATAATTTGATGAAAATAGTTTTAACCAAGCCATAAAAACAAATATGTTGGTATTATTTACACGCAGAATAAAAAGAATATGGTTACTTGGAAGTGAATGTTATTTCTAAAAATTATTAATGTGTCTGGTACTGTTTATTTGCTAACACTAATTATGATTAAAATCAAGTTTTAAACAAAATGCTCCTAATAATAATGGTCTTCCAGGAATGTATGAAATCCATTAATGACATTGGAAAAGAACAGACTTCCTATTCAAATTAAACAGTATTCCAGGGCTAACTTACAGTCCAAAATCTTGCACATGAGGACTGACAGGGACTTTTATACTGGTACTAAAATACCAGTGAGGTTGAGATGCTTCAGGAATGTGTTATGAGTAGCACTTAGTAGTTTGCATGTTGTAAAGGTGTATTGAAGATGAATCCTGAAACTATTTGTAGCAATTTAAAATTACATCTTATTTTTAAGGAGATATCTCCAGTAATTGCTAATAGAAAACACCGTATGCTTTTTAGTAACTAAATGACAGGCAAATATCTCATTATGTTCTGTGAGATATCTCTAGAAATGGCAATTTTTGGCAAAATATTCACTTTTATTTAGGAAATATAGGATATAACACCATGTGAACACACCTTTTAAATTTTGTATTTAAATTAGTCTTAAGACTGCTGTATAAAAAACTGCTTGGGTGAATCACTATGCACAGATGCTGATTATTCTGTCTTAAATGTTTACCTTGAATTAAAACCCCCCATATATTTCATAAAAACATTTGTCTTTGGTAGCTTTAAATAATGATGTATTCTTCATTTGCTAACTTTTTTTTTTGTTACTTACATCTTCATGTTCTCTCGCATAAGCAGTGCTCTGTAAAACAGAAGTGCAATGAAGATTGTCAGTGTTACACAGCTACAGTCTGGGTGGAAGAAACTACCCTTTACATTTATTCCTTGATTTACAGACTCATGGCCTTCCAAGGAGAGCTACAAATCTTGCTGGTTTAACATGTGATCCCATTATAAACTTTGAGATGTGTAAAAACTGTGTTGACACATTTAAACTAAGTATTGTAACTTTCCCCCTCACCATATTAGCTTTCTCTGGTTTTATTTTTTAAATAGAGGTTAGTAGCATGGTTTCTTTGTTTCTGCCTCTACCTTAACCTTCTTAATGCTGACAGGGACTAGGATCCAAACTTAAGGAAAAAGCTCTCTTTTTTTTCCATTGAAAAATATTTGTATAACAGGTATCAGTGGGATTATTGCATGTCTATCCTGAAGACAAAATTTGGCCTAGTGACTTCAGCTTGTTTGCATCAGGCTTAGCTGCAGAATGCTGTATAGGGAATTGTTCATAATACTGGGCAAATATTGTAATTGCTAGATTATAGACAAGAGCCCTGCAGCAACAGCACTGAACAAAGCAGGCTTGAGCTTTGCATATTTAGATTTTCTTGCTCCTGAATTCAGGCTTTGAGGCAATCTGCAATTGTTTTCTTATGGGACTGTTGAAATTAGAATTCAAGATCTTAATTATGTGCAAGCCCCACCCAGCTTAGGATAATTTACTACTGGGTTTTTGGGGCAGTTCTCTTTTTTGTTTCATGGAAGCATGTCTTCCAGCAGATTTCCTGCCTCCCTTTAAAATTCCTATCTGATCATATGAACATCTTTTGAAAGTACTAAACTATTCTGACTTTGATTCAAAAAATGCGTTATGTGTGTAGCACGTAGAATCACTGCCCTAGAGGTGTGACCAGTACAGTATCTCACTTAGTAAATCATTGGATGACACATGAGAAAACTGTTGGCTTCCACAGATGCAGGTTGAGCCTGGAATCCTAAGACGAGCATTCTCTGAAAGCTACACTCTAATATACCAAAAGCATCTCAAAAGGTTAGAGACATAGGAAGAAAGCAAGATAATGTCTGTGGATAATATGATATGGGTGTATTTCATACATAATGGAGTTAGTTCACTGTAACAGCCTTCTTAAAGTTCTGTTATAGGTCTCAGGTTGAGGAAAACTCTGTAACAAGACAAGATTAACTGAAAACCAGTCAACCAGATCACCCAGTTAACCTGGTGGGGAATGTTGTAATGGCCTACAGTAGCCAGAGGAAAGGGAACAAAAAGGCATCAGGATGCTTAGATGGAGGAAATGCTGCCAGCAGGAATTTACAAACCCAAATTAAATGTTAGAATGAAAAGCCACTCTTAATATGCCAAGAAATTAGCTCATCAGAAGTCCTAAAGAGATGCAAGTGCCATCATTTCACAATTTCTAAGAGTTAGGAAACTTTTACTGTAGTATATATTTATGCATTTAATTCCAGGAAAGGCTTCAAGGCTGTGAATCTTAAAACTTGTCCTAAATAAACACACATCCATCAATCTTTTCTTTGAAGAGACCACCAAAGTTGAAAACAGAGGATATGATCTCTTTTATGCAGTAATTTTGTGGTTATGGCATGCATCTGGGAAGAGGGAGATCTGAAATAATTTTTCTATCTGTCTGCAATCTTGTAGTCTACATGGTATTTTGGGATGTCTCCTTGGAGGTGCTGTTTCACATGCTGTTAGCATTTAAATCTTTTGGCCAGAGAAAATGAAGTTCTTTAACCCACTTCTGTTCAGCTGACATTGGCCCGGCAATGGGAGTCCAGTGCCTTGAAAATTGTTCTCACGCTTGTGGGTTTTCTTTGTCTTATCCCCTCCTTTCATCTGGCCTTCCAAGCTAATCCTAGATTAATGTCTTTGGTGTCTCACTGATGGTGCAACACCAGCACAGTTGGTAAGTGTGTTTTAAGTCTACTGAATAAAGATTGGACTCCAGGTTCTTGCATGTAGGGTAAAGAATGGGCTGGCAGTTTGCACCATTTGACATGGAGCTGTGGCACAGCTATCAATGAGGATGCTTAAGTAGTCCAAAAGTAGGAGAGACGAACATCTTTAGAAGAGAAGCAGATCATTGCAATGTGAAAACTCTAAGGTAGGAAAGTAAGGGTAGAGAACTTGCTTCAAACTTGCACATTCTGCCTCCTGCAAGTAAAATTTTAAAATCTGGTATTATTTTGGCATGGGAGACAGCTATAGTGCAGAATGAATTCATTTATGGAAATTTATTATTTGAAATATAATCTAGTCCAGTGTTTACAGTGATAGGACTCTGTAGCATAGTCATAGACAGTCAATCTCTTTTCTTTCAGGAAGCCATTCAATAAGTTACAGCACACAGGACACTTACTTATTTTCATACAAGAGAAAATATAGATCTGCAATGATGATTGTGTCCAAGATTCAGACAGAAGAAATATATGTACATATATTTTGAAGCATAAGCTTTCATTCTTGCTGATGCAATGAAAGCTGTTTTTAAAATATATTCTACATGACCCATTAAATCATCGTTTCATATCCTGTGTAGCTTACAAGTGAACTAAAGATGAATAAGCTAATATTTTTATACACATATATTAACTACAGGGTATAAGAAATAAAGAAAGATGCACATACATACTAATGACTTGTTTATTGCTTGATGGAAATCCTGTTAGATGAAGGGAGTGGGGGGAAAACATTGCAAAAAAATCCCAGTCTAAGTAAACTAAGTTCAAAGTTTTACACTTCAGACAGTGAAGATAGTATAAAGGCAATCCTTTAATGAAGTTTCTCTGACTGGGGAAGGGAGAGTAGCTCACTGAACATGGAAGTAAGAACAGAGGCAACCTGTCATGTACCTTGCAAGAGCTGAAGAGGGGTAAAAATAATTGGTTTAATAGTTGAGCTCCTCCTTCCCCAACATTAAAATAAAATTAAAAAAAAAAAAAATCAGCAAAATTCCCCCAAAGGACACTGCAATTCAGTTAAAGCCACCAGAATTTGCTAAGAATTAAAGATACAGCAAATTCCATATACCTGAAAGCCCAGAAAGAATGGATTTTGAAATGGGCTTTATGAATTTTAAGTTGCTTCTTGTATTTTGCCAGTTTTTTAAACTTTTGACTCATCTGCTCATAAATCAGTGTCAAAGGTACACAATCTCACAAGCAGAACATCTCTATAAAGCAGCATTCCCCAGACTAAGACACTAACAGCTGGTTAATATTCGTCACTGTAACCTGAAGGCACTAGTTGAGAGGTATGTCAACTTAATCAAGTTTTATTCAGCTAAAAGTTTTTACACTGGTTTCAAAATTTGATTTAAGTTTTCTCTCTTAGCTGGAAAATCATGGTTTGGCAGTGTGTGAGTCTGTGCAGAGCTGTAGAAATTGCTTCCTTTAAATGAAAGTCTAAATTGTTAGCTGTTTAATCAAAATGAAATAGAGGTGGTCCAAAGGTCTCCTGGTCTATAATGGTGTTTCCCAAATGTTGGAAAGTTAAATTAAACTTTCAGAAAAACATATACTTTCCGTAGCATAAAGTCTGTGCTGTTAGAAGCTTTGTCTTGAGACTTGTTTAAAAATAAATCTATACTACAGATTGGAAGAATGTTTGGATGGCTATCTTGGGTTGGTTTAAGTGGACTTGGACATAAGCCTTTTGAACCGTTTTCCTACTGTGATCTCTGTCATATTTATTTTTTTTAAGTGTGACAGACCCTAGTACTTGTGTGTAAGCTATGATGATGTTACATGATAGGCAGAAAAAGATTCAGATCTATAAAGTGAATTGCAGATATCTACTTATTAGTGCTCTATTCAGCATATACACAGCATCACACTGGCTGCAATCAAGTAGGCAAACTCTTGGTACTAGAAGGTCGAACAGTTAAATAGAGGCCCATAAATTAAATGCTTATTCTTTTTGGCAGAATTTGGGGAATTATCCTCATCTCACACACAAGCTTGCTCTTCTCCCAGGTGAATCTTGTCTTAGCAGAAGTGTTAATGTGATGTTGTTATGCAAACCTAATACATTTGTTGCCCATTTCCACAGCCATGTGTGGCTGCGTCAGGGAGCACCTAAATTTCCCAGTACCCACCATGTATGCTGTGGTATATGTAAAAGAACTCTCTTCATTTACTGCCCATTATGGGATCCAGTCAGACGTAAGTGGCCCATTGGTCTTGAGACAATTTCTACCCCAGACTTTGTAGAGGAGTATAAAGCTGCAAAACAGAGCTTCTTTATTCAGTAGATTGTGGATCTTATATGTGCAGAAAACACTCATGACTTTAATTGTGCAATTAAATTTTGCAGAAAGAGCCCTTCACAAGAGTGAGAAACAAACATTTGTGACACCCAGACTCTCACTGCTGCTAGCAGCTTTTTTTTGTTTGCCTATCAGTGATGGCTTCTAAATATAGATGCTTGCATTCACTGACTTATCCGCGTTTGGCCGCTCTCCCACCTTTCCCACCTTAAACATCAAATATTTCACTTTCTGGTAAAAAGGACATGAAACAATTGCAATACAGAGGTAAGGTCACTGCCAGCTGGTTTGTTTTATGTGTTTTCTTAATGGCATGTATGGTTACTATGTACAGGCTTACTTCTGGTGCTCTGGCTTCCTCCTTGTATTCTTTCTGCTCTGATTTTTTTTCCTGCTACTAGTAGTCACATGTCTTCCACTTTTCTCAGATTTACTGTTATTTGTCCATGCCATTCGGAGCAAGTTGCTGTGAGAAGAAAGGAGGTGCAATACACCTTAGTATGCTCAGGAGTTACCACTAGTGGCCCTCTTTAAAAAGTTTGTGTTCATCAGTTGTGGAGCAGTAGCACTACCATGTGATATAGACCAAACCATTCTTCTAAGAATTAATCGCAACTCTGTACTAGTCGAAGTTTTGCTTGATGTGAACAAATCACATGTATTCTGCCAGTTTTGTAATGTGTTCACATAAAACTACCTTATTCTGAACAATACACTATTTTAAAAAAATTCTACCCAGGAACAACTCAAAAACAGAAGGATGATCTGAATTTAATGAATGTATTATTTGCTAGAAATACTCAGGGTCACTGTCTCACTTCTCTGAAAGTTATTATTATTTTATTCAGCTGCTGTCTTCTTCAATGCCTTTGATTACAATCATGAAATAAAGATTTTCAAAGCTGTTTGACATAGTCACACAGATTGCATTAACTTCAATCCTCTGAATACCTCAAAACTCTCTGATGTTACAGATGGAAGCAAAACTGGCGATCTATAGTAAGGGAATCTCATTTGAATCCAATTGTATTACATAGTTTAGTATGTGGCATTGTCAGAACTTTTCTGTATGAAGAAAAATGCATTGCAAAGCAGTTCTAACTCTATACTAACACTGGTAAAATTCCTACTTTCTATTGAAAAATAACAGTTTTCTACTAGGCATGAAACAGCATTTTTGGACTATTTGATAACTTTAGAGCAATATAAAAATTCAGGGCTTATAAAAAATAGAGTACTGTAAAATCAAAATAAATGTTGACGTGGGAGCTATACCACCATATATCAGCACTATTGGCAGATATTTTCTTATTAAGAATTACAAAGCTCTGATAAAGATATTACATTGAAGGCTAAATTAAATCCTGACATGGTCATAGCATCAATAGGTGATAATTTCCCTATCATCAATGACTTTGAGGCAGGATCTAATGTAACTGTTAACTTGAAAATAGTGATGCCTTTTCTTGGAATTTCTGTAACTTCTATTAAGCTTGCTGCAATCTTTCTTTTTTTTCCTGTGTAGTTATTTTGTTTTTGATTTGTGTGCAAACAGTTTCCTCTGTTGTATATCAAGTGAAACACAAGTGAAACCTTAAATCTTTAGAATGGCATACTGTCTGAGGCAGCCTGTAGGAAATAGTAAGAGGAAAAACAAGAGACCAAATTGTGGCATGTTCAGTTCAGGGCTTGAATGAGAATCCATCACTTTGGGGTCATAGTGTCTTGCTTGTCTGGCATTCTGCTAGCCAGAACTTTATCGTTTTAATCTATTCTAAACTGTTACAGAAAGGAGCTTCTCTGTAAATTTCTATTTGATCATTTTAGATTGTCTCCTTTTCATTTTTTAAATTTAATCAGAAATCAACCTTTTTAATAACTTCCTTCTGTCTGTTGCTCTAATTTGCTGTTTCCTATGCAGAAGTGAAAAACCCATGTTTTTAATTTCCCTCTTTTTAAAATGAAGATTTAATGAAGCACATATTGTTAGTATTGTAAAATTATAAACAAATGTGGTTTATTAACTCATAAGGTAATGCTTAAATTTTTTTACCTTTTTATAGCAAAGTATATATTTTGTTATGTATTTTTAAGGTTATACAGTAGTTTAAAAGAGGAAGTGAAAGTTTGTTTTAAATAAAAGGGAGACATTTAGGAATTATCTATTTTGTATGTAGGAGAATGGTAAAATATCATTATGATACTTGAATAAAAATTACGTCACTATATCTTCTAATAGACTCTAATGACACTTGCAGGATAACTGCAATAAGAAGTCAAGCTTCACCCAGCTGCTCGCTCACACCCCCTCACCAGCATGGGGGTGTGAATCAGAAGGGTGAAAGTGTGAAAACTCGTAGGCTGAGAAAAAGACAGTTTAATAGGGAAAGAAAAAGCTGTGTGTGTAACCAAAGCAAAAGAAGGAATTAATGCAATACTTCCTATTGGCAGGCAGATATTCAGCCATTTCCACAAAAGCAGGGCTCCATCAAGTGTAGCTTTTACTTGGGAAGACAAACATCATAACTTCAAATATCCCCTCCTTCCTTTTTCTTCCCTGTAATTTTTATTGCTGAGCATGATGTCATGTGATGTGAGGTATCCTTTTGGTCAGTTGGGGTCAGCTGTCCTAGCTGTGTCCTCTCCAAACTTCTTGTGCACCTCCATCCTGGTGGTGTGAGAAGCAGAAAGGGCCTTGATGCTATGCAAGCACTGCTCAGCAGTAACTAAAACATCAATGTGTTAACAACTGTTAACAACCACTGTTAACAAGTGGTTGCAAATCAGAAACAAAGCACCACCCTAGCTACTATAACGAAAACTGACTCTGTTCCAGCCAAACCCACTAAACCCTTTCTGCATATCATTCTCTTCACAGTTCTGGCAAGTGAATCATACACTCATAGAATACCAGGTTGGAAGGGCTCTCAAGGATCATCTAGTCCAAACTTTCAAGGTAAAATACAGTTTAAATGAGATGACCCAGCACCCTGTCAAGCTAAGTCTTAAAACCGTCCAATGTAGGGAATCCATCACTTCCTTTGGGAGATTATTCCAGCGTCTAATTGTTCTCATGGTGAAAAATTTTCTTCTGGGGTCTAATTAGATTCTCCCCAGGAGTAACTTGTACCCATTACCCTTTGTGTTTTCCATGTGACTCCTTATGAAAAGGGAGTCTCTATCTTCTTGGTAGCCACCCTCTATGTACTGATACATGGTAATAAGGTCTCCCCCAAGCCTTCTCTTGTCAAGGCTGAGCAAACCCAGTTTTGTCAGCCTTTCTTCATGTGGCAGGTATTCCAGTCCTCTGATCATCCTCATGGCCTTTCTCTGGACCTTTTCCAGCCCGTCCACATCTTTTTTGTGTAGCGGGGACCAAAACTGTATGTAGTACTCAAGGTGTGGTCTGACTAGTGCTGAGTGGGATAATGACTTCTTTAACTTTGCTGGTGGTACCCTTGTTAATGCAACCCAGCATCCTGTTGGCTTTCTTTGCTGCTGCAGTGCGCTGTTCACTCATGTTGAGCTTGTTGTTCACCAAGACCTCCAGGCCCCTTTCCATAGAGCTGCTCTCCAGCCAGGTCAATCCCAGTCTGAGCTGCATTCCTGGATTATGTGTTTGCAGGTGCAAGACCTTACACTTGTCCCTGCTGGGTTTCATAAGGTTCTGGCTATCCCACTCCACAAGCCTTTCCAGGTCTGGAGAGGGTGGCTCTCCGTTCTGGATTGTCAACTACCCCACTCATTTTGGTGTCATCTGCAAAATTCATCAGGGTGCTCCTGATCCCAACATCAAAATCACTTATTAAGACATTAAACAGCATTGGGACCATTATTGAACCCTGGGGGACCCTGCTTGTGACTGGTTGCCAGTTTGAGAATGAACTATTTACACTGAGTACGGCCTGCCAGCAATTGCTGGTTAGTTACAGAAATTAGAATTCTTGCTAAATGCAGACTTTTTTTTTTTAGTGTACAGCTCTTTCTTTCATTAATGATATTTTCATTTTTATATTATAATTACTTAGACAACTTAAACAGGACCTTTAACTGCCTAAAGCGTGTACAGCTGTATTGGTTTAGATGCATGTGACACATATTTTAAAACTGTCTTTTATGTTTTAGGGCACCAAAAGTGTCAGGTCAACTAGTAGGTGTAAATTTATGATATATCTGCTTACCTTAAGAAGATTAGAGAAGTTCAAAAGCTGAGTAGGAATCCCTTTAGGAAAAGGGCCATATAGCCATCTTCATAAGAATGCTTGAGCAACTCTAAGTATTAAGTTCAAAATTAATGCTTGCCATTGATAGTGAAGGGAGAAAAATAATCTTAAATGGGTTTAAGGGGAAATTCCAAATGAAAGAAAAATATGTGAAATATGACCTGCAATTTTTGGTGATCAGTCACAGTGCTTTCCTTTTTGACAGTCTTTCCTCTTCCTCCTGTTGTGTCTTTGGGCTACAAATTCTTTAGAAAGAGGAATTTTGGGTTTATACTTTGCAATACCTAACCTATTTCTGTCACTGTATTTAAAAAAAAAAAAAAGAAAGGAAAAGCTGATACTTGGGTTGCACTGCAAGTACGTATTTTATTATTGTAAATGATTACTACTTTAAGAAAAAGCACTTATGTTACTAGAGAAACAAAGTTTAGGACTGATTTTTTTTGAAGCCAACATTATTGAATTTCTCTGTGTTGAGGAATTATCCATTCATTACTACTGTTAGTAGACCATCTACTTCTTGTGGTAGTAATTCTACTGACTCAAATTAAGTTAAGTGTCTTGATTATATCGTTCTTGTACTACAAACAACAAACTACAAAGAGTGAGTCTGCTTCTTTATTTGGCTATTTACTTTCCCTGTTGCAGTTGGTCCAATTTTTTCTAGTCTGTGAAGGCATAAGCCATTTGCTATGTATGGCGTATGCAATATCAGCCACATATTTGATTTAACTGACAATTCTATCACTTTAAGTAGCTATTATTACTTTCAAAATATTTTTCCTTTAAATAACCAAATTATTCTTTCTTTCATAATTATAGTCATGTTGTACTATTTAACTTCAAGATGTTAATTAATCTGCTCTGCAAAAATGTCAGACAGTGCTACTGCCACTGTTGTTTGCCAGTCTGTGCTGAGCTGTGGGCTTGCACACTTTTGTAAG
Organism: Eurystomus gularis; assembly: GCA_013400335.1. Lineage (NCBI taxonomy): Eukaryota > Metazoa > Chordata > Aves > Coraciiformes > Coraciidae > Eurystomus > Eurystomus gularis. The sequence goes on along the minus strand of VZZY01014492.1, from coordinate 13,995 downwards.
GAGGAAGGAGTCGTGGGGGAAGATGTGTTAGTGACTGTGTGTGCACTGTGAGTGGAAATTATAATTTGTAACATCGACCGTCAAATGTAGATTTGTCACTCAGCAAGTGACAAGAAGAGCAACGTACAAAACGAATAGTGGCATTTGCTTTCTTGTAGCTTCAAGACTGCTAGGGGAGTCCTTTTGTTTCAAGTGTACAGGATTGTTTAACCTCAGAATTTGGACTTCTTAACTTCATCACTAAAAGAAGAAGTGTTACAAACTCTCACTCATTTTAGAAGTGGTTAAAAAGGTGTTTTGTGTTTGCACAGCTTTGTTAATACAAGTTACTTTCAGGAAACATGAATGATTCCATTGGAAAAAAGGGAAAATGGGGTCAAAGATGCCCTTTGCCTGCTTCCTCCTACCATTTCTGTAACTCTGTTGTAAGTTTTTATCCCCGCACTTCTGCTTACATAACTACATATTGAATTCCTTATTCAAATGACTATGTGAAATGATCTGTGTAGAAAGCAACAAGTATTTATATCTAGTTTGTTTTCTTTTAAACAGTTTTCTTTTTCTTAACCTAGATAATTTCAGAGATCTGGCCTAAGTAAGGGTTAAACAGTTATGTCAATACAACTAACAGAGAGAAGTGACAGAAACAGCTGACAGTGGGTGAGAGGTGATAATGATTTAAACCAGACATGCTGCTGAGAAGCCTCTAATGTAAGTCCTTGATGCAACCAGACTGCTATATTCCAAACAAGGAAAAATAAAAATTCTTGGAGATTATGTCAGTGTTCAATGAGACCAGAATTTCATATTTATAGAATTTCAATACCATTGAGTTCAGTTAGCCTGAAATCCACTGAAGTCAATGATATGGAGTAGTCAATAGATACTTTCTGCCATTTACTATCTTACTTACCTTACTACATCATCCCTAATGTGGTGTAAATGTGACCTGTGTTAAAGGAAAAGCCCTCTCTTCTTCCGCTCCTGCTTTTGGCTTCATATGTCCAGTATTTCCCTTGAGTCAGGTCCAGTTACAGAAATTTAGCCCACTACTAAAAGAATAAGACCAAAACAAACATAAATTAGTTTTCCAGTAGACTGGGTTGCTAAAGTGACTCATCCTGCAGCTGTGGATTAGTAATATCTGATGCAAGGGAGTGATACAGCAGCTGAGGCTTGGGAAGAGACCACTCCGGTCAGTGACAGCTCACAGTTTCTCCAAATATACTGTCATGTTCTGGAAGAAGCAATCTCACCCTCCAGCCCACTTCCCTCCCTTCCTGTCAGTATAAGCATTTGTGTGGTGATGGCATGGAGCTAAAGAACTGTCCTTTGATATTACTAGCTTAAATCAAGTTTACCAGATAGTGCTGCAAATTCATATATTGCCATTAGGAAAGGGTAGCACATAGCAGGGTTTAGCGACTGGGACTAAAACAAGACCGATTTTCACCACAGGGATGCTTGCTTGAAATGCATGCAAAGCTTTTGATTTAGGATATAGCTGTGAGGCATCTTAATCTAATCTAAAACATACCTTCTGTACTCATACTGCATCTTCCAGTTCCCTCCTTTACATCTAGGCCAGTATTCTTGTGATGTGATGATGGCAACCAAGTTCAGAGAAGTAATCTGGTAAAAAACTAAATCCATGTAAAAAATTACTGGTTTTTGAATATATGCCTTTTCAAATTACCCCATTTCTTTATTAGGTGAATAATGGAAACAGAAGAAACTCTAATTGTAGTATCCCTGATTTTAGTTCTATTCAGGCAGCTAGTGAATCTCACCCTTAGATGTGTACTGTGCGAGGTCCCAGGTGTGAAAAACAGCATGAAGTGAGTAGTTAAATTGTGGAGAGAAAGAACAACTTGGCTAGTTCTTTACCTTTTAGTCTTTCTCTCTTTTTTTGGACACTTTGAATTTTAGCCTTGTATTGCTAATAGGCAATAAGGCTAGAGCAATGTTAATAATCCCTCTGCCATTTCCAAGTCTAATACAGTGAAAGATATCAGTGATCAGAATCTACATGAGTGGAATAAATAATTTTTTCCTGGTATAATTTCTTTGTGCAGACAAAGATAGGGTATAGAAATAGGCTTCCTGATTATGAAGATGATAAAAAATATGATCCTATAATTGCAGCTGTGAAAATTTGTCTGTTACAAAAAAGGAGACACTTATTTTTCATAATTCTTTGAATTATTTCTGGGTAAATTTGTATAACTGATTTTGGAGGGAAAATGAACTCATAAATTGGCTGGGAAAGTATTCAGATTGAGATTTCAGTATACCGTGTGGTTATAAATTCTCTTGCTTTTTCAATGTGCCAGAAAATTTCAGACCCTGTGAGAGAAAATAGGAAAAAAAAAAAATCCCTCTTACTCCCACCAGTTAAAGACTTTTTGTATGAGACAGTAATGTTTTCATAAAGTTGCACTATTCTTAAAAAAAAGAAAAAATTCCTCATCTGCAAGTTCCACTGAATATGCAGACTCCTCTGAACAGAAAGATGAATAATAACCTCAGGATTTCACTCTGTGTGTTTTTTTTCTTTGATCTTATGGTATTACTTTCTGGTGAAATTTATGCTTTATTTTTCTTTTGGCTCCCTTTGGTAAATGAATATATGTGGAGCTTTTAAAAATTGCTTCAGTGGAGCTAGTAAAAAGGGAATTACACAAAACCATTCTCTTTCCCAAACAACAATCCCTTTGAAACAGCTAATTATTCTCATGTTTGTGGGCATCGCCTACATTAAGACTTTTCTAAACTCCCACGGTTCTAAACTGTCTTGGTTTCTGACCTCCCACGTTAAATTTCTAATGGAAATGCAATGACAAAACACTTCTCCTTGATCTGGCTGAAAAGGTCCTTTCTTGTCATAGTTTCAAGTTTCTCAGCTACAAATCTATTAATTATGCAATGGATAATTAGGTCCATATAAAAGCCACAAAAAATCCCAAACTTTGAAATCACCTCAAAACAGCAACAGAAGCTAATCTCTTTGTAAACAAGCTAATACTAAGTGAATATGTCATAGGATATTCAAGCCTATTCTTCATTATTATCTGGAAAGAAAATATTGTCTTTTAGATATTTCCAGAGCAACAGAAAACAATCTTTTCTTTTAGGTTTTTATTTTCTTCTCAAATTGTAGGGACAGCTTTTAAAAATTGCCAGAATGACTGAAAATGCCACTGAAGAGAATTGGGCTTTGTCTTGTGTACATTTTCCCTTCAGGTATTTGTACACATTGACGAGATCTGCCCTGAGTCTTCTCCTCTTCGGGCTAAATAGTCTCAGTTCTCTGAGCCTTTCCTCACAACACAGATACTCCAGACCCTTAATCATGTTCATGGCCATTTGTGGGACTTCCTCTAGTACGTCTATGTTTCTCTCATACTGGGGAGCCCAGAACTGAACATAGGACTCCAGGTGTCATCTCGCTAGTGCTGATTGAAGGGGCAGGATCACCTCCCTTCTCCTGCTGGCAATACTTTGTGTAATGCAGTCCAGGACCTCACTTGTTTTCTTTGCCGCAAGGGCTCCTTGCTGGCTAATGTTCATATCGGTGTCCACCAGGATCCCCAGCTGTTTCTTTGCCAAGATGCTTTCCAGATGGGTGACCTCCCCCATTATATTGGTGCACAGGGTTGTTCCTCCCCTGGTGCAGGATTTTCAACTTCTCCTTGTTGAACTTCATGAGGTTCCTGTCAGCCCATTTCTCCAGATGTTGCGGTCATCCTACTTTAAATGGCTAGTACAACCATTTTGCTGCTCCTTTGAAAAGGTATTTCCTCACCTAGTGTAATATAAATTATGAGATTATTTTTGCTTCTCTTGAAGCCTGTCTCCAAATCGGAGTACATATAGGTAGTAAGGATAAGACTCTTAGGCTGTAACCAAATGTTTCTTTTTCATATGTCAGTTGTGGATATTTAAAGTAAAAGGTAAGTCTTGGCTTGATTCCCTGCTAATTCTAGGATATTTTGTATATTTATTGAAACTGTGTATGTATGTTTACTAAGGCAAACTGGCATAATTTTGTTATGTCTAATATCTTTCTGTCTAATACATTCAATCTCATTTAATGTAAAACTCACATAAGAACAAGCAATAGTGATTTTAAAGATTCTTCTGGATAGATATTGTGCTGATATCTAAATGAATGTATTCTAGATTACTAAAAGATCATTCGTATGTGTTGGAAGAAAGATAAACCCCTATTTCTGTTTTAAAATGGGATCAGTTTATCAATGTTATAACTATTATGAGCCTCATTTATTTTATTTCCATGGTTCAACTAAATTAAGTTACTTTTCTTTACATCCTGTTTTAACAAGTCATTTTGGGAATAGGTGCAGACCTTTGCAGAACTAATAAGGGAATTAATTTTTCTGAAGGCTTTGGGAAGATTGTCTATTTCAAAACCTTTTATGGAGCTCTTTTTGAAAATGTTCTTTCAATATTTTATTCTGAAGTGAAGTCCTAGTCTTCTAAATTCACCTTTCCATTTGTGATAAAAAGTACCAAGTGGGCTCTTTAACCTTTGCTTTAAGATATATTAAATGTTTGCTTATGATTGAACACAAATAATGTTATTAGGAACTTTTAATAGTTACCATTGTTGGTAATGCTGAAGTGAATTTTTTTTCTAATGACTGAAATCTTTAACATGGCTAGAAAAAAACCTGTACAATCTTTAACCTTGCCTGTGGCCTAATAAATTCAATAAATTTCCAAATAAGGTAAGGAAAATGTGCTAGTCTTTTCAGTGGCTGCCATCTCCTCCATTCTGTCTTACTCGGAGTTAATCTGTGTTAGTTCTTCCCCTGAACTCCTTTCCATCCCTATAAAAATCCTGTCTCATATGTCCCAAAATGGAGAATGACTCTTCAATACCTCAGCAGTGATAGTTTATTTTTCCTCCTTTTTTTTTTTTTTTTTTTTAATGAAATAGTTATGCTTCTCTGGAGGATTTCGATTTTTAACTAAGTTTTTCTGGCTGTGTGATGATGCCGACGACATCAAGCTGTGTGGTGTAGTCAACATGCTGGAGGGAAGGGATGCCATCCAGAGGGACCTTGACAGGCTTGAGAGGTGGGCCCATGCCAACCTCATGAAGTTTAACAAGGCCAAATGCAGGGTTCTGCACCTGGGTTGGCACAATCCCAAGCACAAATACAGGCTGGGTGATGAGTGGATTGACAGCGACCCTGAGGAGAAAGACTTGGGGGTGCTGATTAATGAAAAGCTCAACATGAGCCAGCAATGCATGAGTGCAGCCCAGAAAGACAACCGTATCCTGGTCTGCATCAAAAAAAACATGACCAGCAGGTCGTGGGAGGTGGTCCTGCCCCTCTACTCAGCTCTCATGAGACCCCACCTGGAATACTGCGTCCAGCTCTGGAGGCCCCAGCACAAGAAGGACATGGTCCTGTTGGAGAGGGTGAGAAGGAGGGCTACAAAGATGATTAGAGTGTTGGAACACCTATTCTATGAAGACAGGCTGAGAGACTTGGGTTTGTTCAGCCTGGAGAGGAGAAGGCTCTGGGGAGACCTTATTGTGGCCTTCCAGTATCTGAAGGGGTCCTGCAAGAAGGCTGGGGAGGGACTCTTCACAAAGGCCTGTAGTGATAGGATGAAGGGTAATGGGCACAAGCTGGAAGAGGGTAGATTTATATTGGAAATTAGGAGGAAATTGTTTACTCTGAGGCACTGGAACAGGTTGCTTAGGGGTGTTGTGGACGCTCCACCCCTGGAAGTGTTCGAGGCCAGGCTGGATGGGCCTTGAACAACCTGGTCTAGTGGGAAGTGTCCCTCCCATGGCAGGGGTGTTGAAACTAGATAATATTTCAGGTTCCTTCCAACCCAAACCATTCTGTGATTCTATGTTTCCATAGACTTCCAACTTTTACGCCCATGAATCTATGTGTATAGTCCTTGAGTCATTAATATATATTTTTTTTAATGTTGGAAAGCTTGGCAATTTTTTCTTAAAAACCACACAAACAACCCCAAACAAAGCCCCCTAAAACCTGAAACTAGTGTAAAAACTGGGGGAGGTAGCCCTACTTCTTTAAGAGCAGAGAAAAATAAGAAATTTTACACATTTTTGAATTGTTGTTCTGAATGAGCTAAATAGCTTGAGACACCATAATGTTCAGTACAGAGTCATTCCAAAGAGCTCCATCCAAAAGTTGCAGTCATTCCTACAGCCCAGGTGGTAGTCAGCTGTTCCTGCAGGTTCTATTACCATAGAATCACAGAATCATAAAGGTTGGAAAAGATCTCTAAAATCAAGTCCAACCATTAACCCAACACTACCATGACCACTAGACCATGTCCTGAAGTGCCACATCTACACATTTTTTTGAACACCTCCAGGGATGGTGACTCTACCATTTCCTTGGGCAGCTTGTTCCAATGCCTAACCACTCTTTCAGTAGAAAATTTTTTCCTGATATCCAGTCTAAACCTCCCCTGGCACAATTGAGGCCATTTCCTCTTGTCTTAGGGTTAGTTACTTGTAAGAAGAGACCAACACCCACCTCTCTACAACCTCCTTTCAGCAAAACTTTTTCACATCAGCAAAGTCTTTAGATCAAATTTCACTTCTTCAAAAGTTACCTGACATGATTGTTGCAAAAAACTGAGGGTGAATTTGCATGTATAGGGCTTGAATTTTTGTCTTCAGAAAAAGTACATAAAAACTCAACGCACAAAAAAGAAAAACATAGTGAAAAAATAGAAGTATTTGAAATGGGATCATATTCCTGTGGCTTTCCTCTATCAATATAAAACTAAATCTAAACTGATCATGCAAAGATTTGTAGTATATAAGTGGGGATTCAGAGTATCAGTTGGTGCAGTTCTCGTGAGAGTGTGTTGGCACCTAAAGAACTGAAGGATGACTGAGGAAGGATGAAGGCATTTAGGTTATATGAGAAAAAAAAAATCTGGAAATATCTGCACTCCCCCATTCCATGCTTTATGTAGAACTTGGAGATCACAGCTTATATCCTGTAGAACTTTATAAAAGCTGTTTCTTACCCAAATTGGACTTCCTAACAAATGCATGGCATGTGACTCAAGTGACATGCTAATTTCTGAAAGGAGATGAGAGGTAGACATTTGTCTACTTTTGTAATCTACTTGAACTGCTTAGATCTCTTTCATGCATTGTTTCTGGCCTCTACAAATTAGATGTTTCTGAGTCAAAGCTCTTTTCCTACAACATAAGTTCAGTTTGCCATGATGAATTAGACCTTAAAATGGTTTTCTATTTGCTGAAGTAAAAGTTTATATTTTACATTCATAAGAATAATAAATGTTAACACCAAATGCAAATCTAGCTAATCCCTCTGTTTGAAATTATATTAGAGCCTTCATACTGTCACTGTGAATAATGTTGCTGGAGCTGTGGCTTCAAGATGATGAATTACATTGCTTGTTAAATTGTTGCAATATAGACTGGTCCTAAAAACTGGTTTAAACAGAAAATGGAATCAAAATGTCATAGTAGTGTATTGATTTATATATCTGTCTTTTTCAGGTAATTCAGGTTTTCTTTACTACAGTAACCCTGTGCAACTGAGGTGGTTAAGTATGTGGTGGGGAAGAAGAAACATGCTTACGAAGTTTAGTAATTTAAGGTATTTTTCCCCCCATAATACTAACGTTTTCCAGTCTGTTATTCCATTGTAATAACTATTCATCTTTGTATAATGGGGCAAATCAAACTAACAACTGACTCAAGCAGCCAAATCCAGCTACTGGTAATTAGCACCATCAAAGTAAGGTCTTTCTTGTTCTTCAGAAGTACTATGGATCCCTTTATTGTTGCTTCTGAAAACACTTGTATGTCTACAAAAACAAAACGAAGCAAATATTTGTGCAATGCTATATATAAAAATCCTGTCCCCTTTGCACCAGGAAATGTGTGTTTTGGAGGGAATAATTGAAAGAGATACAGCTCACAGTAGAAGTAGCATTATTTCCTCACCTTTACCACTCTTTTTTTCACTCCTTTGGGCAGCTGCTTGCCAGTAGACTCAACAGACAGCATGATATTTTGCCAAAATACTAATACAAATGCTCATTTAATTAAATTCTATTTCTCTGATGCTATGTTTGCCCTATTATGCAGGATTCTGATTGTGGCAAATCAGATGCTGATGGGTTGGATACCTTACAACGTGAGGAGGAGAGCAGTATTTTTGGATGATCTTTTCAATTTAGAAAACTTACAGTGACCTATGCCTTACCTCACTTTCTTTTGAAGGTGAAATTGGTCCTTCAGTTTTGGGTTACTTCATTACTAGTTACAAGTGTTCATTAATAATGCTGCTCTACAAATGTCATGCTAGTGAAAGATGTATCAAAACTCTTGTTGGACTTTCTCATAATTTATCTTCAGCTAATCAAATGTATCAGAATTCATAAACAAATGAGTTATGCTGTTTGTTACTTCTTTACCTAATGTAAGTCAAAGTAAGTCCATCAAATTAAATGGAACTAAACTCAAGCTGAAGACTTGCTCATCTATTTTCACAGTCCTGTACAAAATATATATTACCTCCTGGATAGAATAGCTACCTTCTATTAAGATAGGAGACAGCTGTTAGATTAGGACAGCTATGTCCTAGCTGATTTAAAAAAAAAAAAAAAAAGTTATAAGTATTAAGTAAAAGTTATAACACATTACTAGATAAATTCTGGATCATGTCTATATACTCTGCAGAATGCAATATGAGTTTATCTTTCTTTGTAAATGAGTTTCCATTCTGATATCACATGAGTTCTGGGAAAATTTCTGTCACTTCCTAACTTGCTTTTCCTTATATCACATTGTATTTTATATAGTTGCTTGATTTTAATTTTCAGTTTAAGTATCACTTAGTGTAGGGAACAGAAATGAAACCTCCAGATCTGAGTATTTCACAGACTTTGGGTCTGGATGTGTTAGGCTCAAAACAAACATAAAGGTTTATGTATTCCATACCATGTGCAATGGATAGTCTTTGTTTTAGTCTGTTCAAGGCTGACTGTTCAAGAATAACCACTTTGAACTGTAAGTACTCTTTTGAATATATGAAGCATTGAAAATGAAAATATGAACCACCATTACTAGAGCAGTGATGGCTTCTTGAATTTGCAAAAAACACCCTGAAGCAGTGAGTGTGTGAGTAGTATCCATTTCTGTATTGTGCTGTTGTTCTGAAGCTTCACAATGGCAAGAGAAATGTCAGTCTTGCTTACAGATGTTTGAACAGAAGAATCCAAACAGCATGCTTATCTCTCACTTGCAAGCTGCTTTCCTTGCTTTTTCAGGTGCCAGAAACTTCTGCTGCCCAATATCCTACTGTGAAAATCCTCAATTTCCCCTGGCAGCTTTTATAAAACGGTAAGCATTAACACTATAAAAACCTTATAGCAGATCTTAAGTTGAAAATGCCAGGGACAATCTAAACCAAACTGAATAAAAGCTTAGGGGTTGACTGCTGGTTTGATTATTCATGCCCAGACTTGTTTAAGGAGAATCTTCTTTTTCTTAACAGATCTGAGATTGCTGCGAAGTTTTTCCAGAGTTGGTAGAATTGAGAAGCCTCAATGGCATTGAGGATACTTCAGTGACCACAGGCTTGGCTGTAAGTGATTTTCTTTAGGAAAAGAAACAACAGAACCCAGTGCGGGATTGTTTGTTATGGGAATGTTAGGTATCAGAGACTTTACCAAATATCCCAGCTCTAACAACTTAGAGAACACTTGCAAAGATAAGGATACAAAATATGCATGAAGGGCTTTTTGTTTCTTGTTTAGTTGGTTTCTGTTATTTCTAGTCTGCTTGCATAGGGGATTTCTCTCCAGTGGCTGTGCTCATCAGGTTTCTATGCAGAACTCAAAATATGAGTCTCTTATGAGCTATTTGAACTAAATAGAAATTGTTTTTTTTACTGACCCAGCAGAACTGTTTCCACTGTCAAATGTGAAACATCTAATTTCACAAAAGCTCTTTGTACTACACTGTTAGTGTGCTTAAAAATTTAGCATTTTAGTCTCTGTTACTTTCTGTCTCACTTTGATTCTCAAATAACATTTTGAAATGCATGAACTTTGGACATATGATGGCACTGTTGTGCCTAAACTAACTCCGTTTAGTGATTACATGGCCCTTGCCATGTGTGGTTTTGTTGTTCAGAAAAAAAAAACCTAAGAAAACTCCAGAAAGTGGTCCTTATAGTTTTTTAAAGAAAACATTTCTCAATAGTTCATCTATTTTCACCCTTTCAACGACTTCCATCCTCATTTAAAGACCAACAGCTTGATCTCTTGTAATTTTAACATTGTCAATCATTTCAGGCACTGTTTTTTCTTCTCCATGTTTTCAAATGTGCATGATGAAGTGTTTTATATATTTTTTTCTTCTTTTGATTGTTTACTATCAGCGTAACTTGTTTCTGGCCACTCATGGAGGCTGATTCAAAAGCCAATATTCCTAAATGGGTTCTTAGCAGAATTCTGGACCTGCAAGTATGTGTGCAAAACCCTGGGAGTCTTTTGTAGCCCCTGGGGCCCCACAAAACTTTCAGTCTAGTCACTCAAGAATGATAATAGAGGTATATCCTGCAGGAAGCCAGATAGAAGGCTTCCTGAACTCCTATACAGGAGTAATAAATGGGACACCAAAGGTCAGGGGATCTGGGAAGGTCAAGTGAAGGGAAGCTGTGTCCTTTCATTTTCTAGCTATCTGAATCCGGCAACATTTGAGTGGATTGTTTTTGCTTCAGAATTCTTGTTTGAAAAGAAAAGGTAGCTTTAAAGAATAAGTTTGGGGATTCATCGTTCTCAGAAACTTTTGCTCTGTTCTTTGAGTCAGTTCATATGACTTCTGGTTTGCAATGTCAACAGCAGTAACAGACATAGATGACTCAGTTTGCAGCTCTTTGCAGTTTGTTTCCCTCCAGGGAAAAAAGAGGCAAGCATAAATAGTGCTCCCTTCCCCTTCAGTTCACTCATTAATTGCATGCAAAGATGTTTTTTTTACTAGTTTTTTTAATACCCATGGAATACCTGCCAATAGCTGGAAGCTTATTCTAATGTTTTGGACACCTATAACTTACCCATGTTCTTTCTGTCCCTCCCTTACCATGTGTAAAACTGTGGTATATGTCCAACTCATAGGTTGTTGTGGGAGTGTCCAGATCACTAGGGTTAAATTTATATCTGTAACTATAGGAGTATCATTTTCTGGCCAATAGGTGTTTTATCTGGTATCTAGCTGCCTGGCTGAAAGATGACAGAAATGACTACCCTTATAAAACTATTATGGAATTACTGAATGAGACAGGTATGAGTAACAGCTTCTCAGGAAGAGGTTAAAGTTACAGAGGACTACAAAGAGAACAAGAGTCAGCAATCTCATGATTTTCAAAGATGCCAGAGAACAGGAAGTGTAAGTAGAAAAATGGCTTATGAGTGAAGTGATACTTTCACCCTTCTGAGCTGAGATACTGGTTCTGTTTTGGAGCACTGCAGTTGAAGGAAGGGAGACCAACTGCAGAATATCTAGCCAAAAGTCACAAGAATGATCATAGAGGTAGGAAACTTTGCTGTTGACTGATACAAACGCTTTGTGGTTTTTAAGTGAAGCCTTACGGAAAAATATAAATAAATGGATTCTTCAAAAGGAAAAGCTCTGCATGCTTTGATTTATGTTTCTGTGGTGGATAATAAACCAGTAGTATGGCAGGTGCTCCCCTCTTCTCATTTGCATTTTTAAAATTTGCCAATATTCAATCAGTGCCACCTGCTTGGCCCGCCAGTTCTGGTTACAACCGGGAGTGACAGAAATAGCTGTGGGTGTGTGATTCTCTGAGAAAAAGATTTGAACTGGAGGGGAAATTGTGTGACATCACCTTAGCAACTGCCTCAAAAATTCTTAATGGAGTACGAGGACAGAGGTATTTCAGAAACTGTTGTGATGGGAGAAAAACTGTCCCCAATGCACAGTCCTTTCAAGCAGAAGCTTATATGGGTCACTTTTATCCTGCAGCTGAATGGCAGGAAACAAAGACAACACACCTCAAGTTCAGCTCCATCAAGTATAGTAATTCTTCCTGTGTGTATCCATTTTCCAGTTTCTTTCATTTTCGGCTTTCTTTTTTATTTTTTTCATCTAATATAGTATAGCATTTTAAGTAATCGTGACCTTTATTAAAGGAGTAGTGTGGCAGAGATTTGCTTTAACCTTTACTCCCTGAAATATTTTTCTTACAATGGTTACTTCTATTTTGGGTAGGACATTCCCACCCTGAAAAAGCCCCCAAACCCCTGTTGTTGTGTTACACCACTTTTTGCTTGAGAATTTTTTTATCATCTGTGTCTGTGCTGTTTTTTTCCCCAGTTTCAGTGTGATGTTCGGTTTGTGTACATATATTGTGGACACATTGTGGCCTTTATTTGAAGACTATGTCTTAGCAGAGTGCACTAGATTTGTTTCTCAGTTATATGCTGGCAACATTCCTAAAAGTTTTTAATTTGATATTTAATCTCCTGCAGTTCCCATGAAATTGAAAGAAGATTTTTGCTGTCTTTACATATTTTCTTACTGATATGAGTATCTTTTTCCAATGTGCTTCAAACTTTAAAATTTCACTATGTGCAAAGAAATTATTTTAGTCTTTTATTCAATCTCCTCTGTGGAGGATATGTTCTTATTTTTCAGATGATGTAGATAGCCCTTGCTTTTTAATAACACAGTCATCTAGGTTTTAAGAGTTGCTTTCCTCACTTCTCTGGTTCTACTTCAATTAAAAAGCAATTTAATGGTGCAGAAACTAAAAAGTTAGCTCTTCATTAAGAGTCAACACTCAACAAGTGAACTTATTTTCCCAGGCATCCCAGCTATGTCAAGTCAAGAGCTCCACTATAGAATATGTAGTACTTATTTTGATTTCACTTGTTTCCTTGTATTGTGTCTGGACTCTGAGTAAGGCTCCAAAGTCACATTTGCAGTATTCGTTTCATAATAATTCTCAAATATGTAGATATGAAACTTTATCTCTCCATGATGTTTTTCTACTTACACGGTGAAAAAGGACACTAACGAGTTTCCTGTGGCTTTTTGAGATTAATTAGTATCACAATGCTTATCAGAGGATACAAATTGCCCAAATAATCTTGACAAAGTAGCCTCTATCTCTTTTTCTTAGCAACCCTGTGTTTCACAAAAATGTGTTGCAGTGAAAATTATGAGGCTTTGGCCAGACAATTTGAACAAAAGGCCTCTTCTTACTAAACATGCTGGGCTACCATACCAGTATGAAACTGCTCAGTTAATTTAAAAAATCTGTAGAAAAACATACCTGTAACTATAAAAGTATTAAATCAGCTAGATACTGTTCTTCCTCTTGGAACCATCCCATCGTACTATAAGTAACTGAAATGTGTGGTTTTATTTTCAGCCTTGTTTCACAATGAAGCAATGCTTATGGGAGTGAACTCTGTGCCTTTTGGTGCCTCATGATAAGTTTTAAATATGTTGGCCAGTCTCAGATATATTTATTACACAAGTAGTCAGAAAGACGTGACATTTCTGTATTGTTATTTCTCTTCCCTTGTATTCCTTTTAGTTGTCATACCACGTGTCAGTAAATGGAAAGGTTTTTTTGGTAAGAAATATTCATTTATATGGTATCCTATCTGATCTTTTGCTTGCTTGACAGAGCAATAGTAACCACAATGTTCTATAATGACCATAACATTCCAAAGCTGAGATTTTAAGCAAATAGCTGGTTATTTTGGGGTGTCTGCACTAAACCAGGCTTTTGAAAAACATGATGTTCAGAGAGAACTGAATATTAGCCTTCTAGTAGCCAGTCCTCAATAAATGTAACTTTTAGAATCAGTAGAAACAACCTAAAAATCTTAGCCAACATTTGTAGAAACATGTTTCTCTAGACATGTATAGAACTGATCCTTGTAACATCT
>VZZY01014491.1:249767-261931 GCA_013400335.1 Eurystomus gularis | reverse complement strand
TCTGTAGTTTGTTGGATCTTCCTCCATGCCCTTTTTGAAGACTGGAGTGACATTGGCTTTCCTCCCGTCCTCAGGCACCTCTCCTGTTTGCCATGATCATGTGAAAATGATGGAGAATGGTAGAGCGGCAGCATCAGTCAGTTCTGTCAACACTCTTGGATGCATCTCATCAGGGCCCATGGACTTGTGTGTATTCAATTTACGCAACATGGTTTCTCATAGGAACTGGTTCCTGAACAGCACTGCAGTGGGGTTCATGAGCCATCCAGCTCCTTCGATCCTGGCACAGAAAAGCCATGAGTTCAGCAAATTTCCTGTAGGCTTTTGATGCAAAGCAGGAAGCTCTACCACTAATGGAGCATGTGCTGACAAAGATCTTTAAAAGCATCTTGCATGTGGCTGTCAAGAGTGAAGTTAATCTCTGATACCAAGCCTAGACTGTGTAATCATAGAATCATAGAATGGTTTAGAATGGAAGGGACCCTAGAGATCATCTAGTCCAACCTCCCTGCCATGGGCAGGGACATCTCTCAACAAAACCAGGTTGCTCAAGGCCTCATCCAACCTAGCCTTGACCACCTCCAGGTAGGGGACATCCACAACTTCTCCAGGCAATCTATTCCAATGAATAGAATGAGATTACAAAATTATTTTATTCTGAGAATAATTGTATTGCTGTCTTTGTGTGTGTGTGTGTGTTGCAGATGTTTTCTTCCTAACTGAAGCATATGAAAAGAGCACTTCTAGCATTTAGAAATAATATTTACCAAGAATCTGTGCTAAGAAAAGCTCTATAAATTTTGGGGAGAAAAAAACCCTGCAGAATCTACCAGGCATATTCTTGGTTTCTCCAATTTTTATGCATATGAATAGTTCTTTAAATGCAATAATGCTATTTACATGAGTAAAGTTGTCAGGGTTTGGTTAATACAAGCCCTGTACACTGTGATTCAGTGTTGTATCAGATGAGAGAGTAATTCAGTGTGCCACAAAATCCTTCTAGCGTGTTCTGACTCTCAAGGCACGCTCTGTGCGCAGGGTACGTGCTGCAATTTGGTTTGCTTTATTTTGACCATCTAAATGTCATTGTGTCTAATCAAAGCTCAATGTCATGCCTTTCCTCATAACTGAGAGACAAGTGCAGGCACTATCACAGAATGGTTCGTCAACACCTACATCAGGCAGTATAGGTTGTGTTTTGAATAACTCTCTCTTACTGCTTTGTTACTAACTGAAAGTAGTGAAGAAGATGAACTGGAAAAATTGACTCCATGCAACTGAGTAGGAAAAAATACTCAGATAAAAATCTATTTCTCCTTCTCTCCTCTTATGCTGTGTGTGAGTTTTGCAAAGCAGAAGAACATTTTAATTGTGGGTCTCAGAACCACTTTATAGAAAATACTCTGAGTGCCAGGCGTGGTTAGGAGGCAGAAAAACTATTAGGCTATATATTGGGCAAACCAGAGGACCTGGTCATTTTAAACCAGTCCTTTAGAGCTAAATCCACAATCTTAAGACCTTGTATTAGTGCTAATAGTAGGGTATGTATTTAAGTATCGAATATCCAAAATGCAATCTTCAATGAAATCTCCACTACAGTCTAACTCTAAAGGGATCTACATTCCAGAAGCCTTTAACTAATTTTTTCTTAGTAATGATGTGCCAATAATCCCAAAGTAGCCTGGTCTCAATGAGGCTGCATAACTTGGTGTTATACTTGGTGATAAACATGTTTATCATCTAGAAATTAGATGGGGGTGGCTCATTTGAAGCTCTACAGCTGTGTGGTGCTCGCATACTAGCATATACTAGGGGGTCAGTTGTGGGGCTGGGCTGACGTGGGGATAGCCGACTGATACAGGTCAGACTTGCTAAAGGAATCAAGACATATAGGTGCTTTTTTATTTAAGAGGATTTTTCTCTTTCTAGTGCATTCCTAATGAGTCAGCGGGGCTTTCCAAGATAGGAGTGGGTTTTTTGAAAAAGATATTTTAATGTTTCATCCTCAAGAAACAGTCAAATTTATAAAAAAACAGCCCTAGAAATTGTGAACATACAACTTGAGAGCCCTCCCCTGCCAATATGAATGGAGGCACCATAAGCTTGAAAGCAGAGGTGTTCTCTCGAACCAGGCTGAGTTATGATACTGTTCTTGCCATAGAGGTAGCCTTTACACTGTCTGAATTCTCCAAAATCCTTAATATCTGAATATCTTAATATCTGAAGTCTGAAAATCCAATCATTCAAATCTCTTAATTTCAGGGACAAAAAATACCACGACAAATTAGTGGGTGAAGAAACGTGAAACAACAAAGTCATCCAGGCTCAGCATTTGACTTGTTCAGGACCCTTGGCCCTTGATGCAGTCGGTCTGAAGGGAAGCAGAGTCATCCCTTGGCTCTTTACCTGTTGATGTCAAGCAACACTTCAGATTATCACTTTATAACCATCATTATAAGACTTTTGAATAAACGAAAGATTTGCGTCAAACAGTTAAATTCTGGCGCTGTCACACTGAGAAATACATCTTTGCTGAAAGCAAAGGGCAATTGTTGCAGTTTGTGTGCCCGCAGCTCTTACTCCTTCTCCAGACTCTGAGTGCAAGGACTGGGGCTGAGCCCTGGGGAGGAGTTAAGTACGGACACTTTACAGGAGATCGAAGGATATTATGAGGCCAATATGCTCAGGTTGTTGCTGTGCTGTAACTCACTGTGCTATGGGAAAAGAGTCTTGGTTTTGTCGCTGTAGATTGTGTTAATCAAAATGAACCCCAACAAATCTTTAGACTCCTTTCATGACAGTTAATATCTACAGAGTCTAAAAGGCTATCTTGGAGATATATTTGCCTGGGAGTGCATGGCTGTATTGCTGACATAAGAAGTCTGCTAATTTTTGTTGTTGAAGATGATGCCATTTTGCTCAGGAACTGCTGCTGCAGTGGGCTGAAACACAAGTAGTTACTCATGTGCCATGCAGTTGTGTTACAGAAATTAAAAGTGTCGATCTTTCCATCACTCCCAAGAGGAAGTTTTATGGTTTGATTTTTTTTCTTAGTTCTTCCTGAGGCTTGAATTAAATAAGCAGCAAGCTAAGTATGCATATGTACTTTATCAAACAGTGATATTGTATTACAAATCTGTGAGAATTTCACTTGGAGCCAGATCTGGAGCACAGATCCATCGATGCTAACAGATGTATCCTAATTGATACCCCTTGAAGCTCTGTTGATGATTCATATGTTTCTGTTCTGTCACTGGGGTTTTAAAAATTTCTCTTTTTGCTTTAGCATAAACATATAAACACAAGAAATAAATACATCTGTGCATAATTTCTGTATTTTAACTGGAGACAAATCGTTAGACCTGAAATGCATTTCTACTCTATTCATCTTCCTATAACATCCCATTGACTAGGGAATTTTCATGTCATTTGATTCCCACCACAGTTTTAATGACTTATTCTGAACTAGTCCTTTGTGTTCAGACTACCTGGTAGGACTGAACAGCCTTGCAGGGTATAGAGAACTGCAGGTGGAATGGCAATTACCAGTCTGATGCTGCACACTGTGGACATGTACATCAAAGCATAATTTGCATGTCTTTCTTTTACTCACTTTGAGTGATTTTTATTTTTTTTAAAAGTAATTCTTTATGTTTCGGTTATATGGACTTCAGATTACTTCCATTCCTCCAGTATTTGTTTCAGAGAGCAGTTGAGGGAAAAAAGCAAGCAATAGGAAAAGTACTTCATGAGCACACAACAATTTAAATGAAGGTCTGAAACTCTTTCCTTCAGATAACTCAGACTGGTCATTAACAAGAACATATTTATTACTAACATAATTTCAGTTATTCCTTGAGAATACCACACATTTCAAAAGTGCTTTAGTTTGCATGCCATTGTGAAGCTAATCACTTTTTAAAAAGGTGATTGCAAAGGATTTAGTGTGGAATTAAGGGCTATCAAGCCAATTCTACCGGTCCTATTTCAGTGAAATGTGTGTGAAGAAAGGGAGAGGGATGGGATGTGAGTTTCTTTCTTTTCAGTTAAATAGAAACCTGTTCACATTGTCATGAGGTTAAATGAATATAATGTCAGATATAAAATTCAGGAGTATGTATAGACTCATCAGGATGGGTTTCAATCAGCATGCAGAGTGTATAAAAGCTTTGAAAAGCTGTGTCTGGATACAGCCCTCCCAAAGCTCTTTTTCGGGTGGCAGTTCTTGAATACCAATTAATTTCCTGGTCTAGCAGAGTTAGCACTGAGTCAGGAGTAAGCACTGGGTTCAGAGTTGTTGCCTACATTGTCTTACATTAGTCACTTTCTGTTTTGTCTGAAGGGCTGATGTTATTAATAGCATGAAATAATGATATTTAAATTACTATAATCATAACTGTTGATTGTAGTTGATTGGAAAATAGCTGTTCTCGGTGTTCTTTTCTTGAATAAAATTTTGATTTGTTTCCACAAAGATCACAAAAGTAGCATTTTGCTCCAATTTCAAGTGTTTTGATTAAAAACAGGTCTTCTTTCTCCCCTGGGACTGCCATTGAGAGCTGCATGCCTTGTCCTGTGCTATGGGCAGGGATCACTATGAGCAACAGGGGAAGGCACCTAACGTAGTTATTTCCATTGCATTTCAAACCATGACTGCTGGGCTGCACACATTACTAAAAGGAGGTACAAGGGATTACTAGGAAAAGAAGGAAGAGAAGGAAGGCAGGAAGGAAAGGATGGAGGGAGATATCTTTAGCAACAGCACAACCAGAGAGATGACAAATGTGGTTCTCTATGTAGTGCTCCCCTAGTCTGAGATTTACCAGGTCTGGACAAGAATTGACCTGCTCTGTTGTTCTTTTGTCTGCTCCCATTTTGCTTTTCAGGAAGCAAAAATTGCCTCAAAGAGCAGCAGCAATTCTAGTCCTCTTTTCCCCAAAGAGACAGCTAAATGCTTTAATGCCATTAAAAAGACTGATGAATGCACTTTTCATTTAACAGAATTCCTCTCTACAGGTGAAGGGAGAGAGGTAAACAGCATTGCTCAATTGAATTTCACTTTGTCTTCTACTTTTCAAATGCTTTAGCAGTTTTCCTCTCCTTTATATCTTTAAGATAGGGTTAGAAAAGATTTAATGGAGGTTGTTGCTATGGTGCTCATACCAAGCTGTCTGCATTCATTACTCTGAACCTTGGTTAGTGCTTGCACATGTTTACAGCTTTGCCTGTCTGGATCTATTTGCTCTATCAAAATTAACACAGTGCACCCCAGCTGGTAGAGAATTTGTACTTGTTTTAGCCTTGAGAAGAATAAATCCCATGTGAAAGAAAGGTCTGCAGGCCTTTTTTTAACAGTTCTCAAGTGTTTTCATAGGCTCAGAATGTGCATGTGCACATTGACTTGAGAGATGTTATACTTTGCAACATTTGCAAATCCAGGGGCAAATTATTTAGGTTTTTAAATAGCTTTATGAAACATTACAACTGATTGGGCAGTCCTTAACAGCTGACATTACAGAGAGGTATTCCTGAATCACAGCATCACTGGGGCCTTGTAGGGAGAGAAAAAAAAAAAATAGCAACACAGTATGAATCTGATCTGGGTCATAGTTCCCTGCTCTAACATTAGTGATCATCTTTTTTCAATACTGATTTGATTTTTTGTGATACAGACTGTGCACAGTGTGGCTCTCAGATGGTCTCCAGTCCGTCCTCTGGACACAGACCAGAGGAGGTCTAATGAATTCACAGCCCTTCACACAGCTTGCATCTGATCTCTGGCCAGAGGCGAGCGTCTGAGCTCCAAATCCAGCCTTAGCGCTAAGGAGGTGACCATGCTGCTGAGCTCCACCAGTGACATGGGTAGCTTTTCATTCTGGAGACACTGCCTGGTCCAAACTCTCTCCTGCCCTTGCAAACACCAGTGCCTGCACATACACCATACCACTCAGGTGTTCCCAAGGACATAGTACAAGACTGATAGCTTTTCTGAATACATCATCAGGTCAGAACTCAAATTAGTGTTATTGTACTCCAGCAGAATGGAAAGAGAGAAGTCCACTATGAAATATTGTATAATTAAACTGCAGTCTATATCATTTGTCTGTAGCAAATACCTTCTATTAAAATGCTTATCTTGGAGTTGAAGCATGTTTCAGACTAAAGGTGCTACCTTTTCTGATTGAAGGGTGCTATTTTTTCTATAGGACGTGCTGTAATACACTAATACATGAATGAACACACACAATGAACTGCAAGAGCTCGTGTTTCTAATGGCTACACATCTCGTTCCTCATTCTCTACTATTCCTCCATTTGTGAGCTGATGGCAGTATCTCTCATTGGTTTATTAAGTGTGTTTAGGTCATATTTGTTATCCTCACTCCTGATGTAAATCTAATACTCTGGAGAAAAACAACTCAATGGGTATTGTATGAGATGTGCAGTTGTTCTGCTTTAGCAGGGCAGCATTTTTCTCCATGACATGGACATTTTCATCACTGGATAATCACACTTGTTCCAAAATAAAGGCTGTTGCCCTTTGATAAAAAAATGTTTTAAAATATGTCCTTATTTCTAAGGAGGGGATGGCTTAAAAAATGTAGGCTGCCTGTATTAGAGGAGAAAGAGTTAAACACCAGTCAAAGAGAATGAAGTTCTCTGACGAAGCTCCTGGCTTTGGTGGTACAGGGTAAGTGTATCACCTTGTATGCACTCCTTGGAGCCAGGTGTGGTTTAGGTCATGGCAACAAGAAAGTGTTTGTGTCTTGGAAAGTTTATTCTGAAGTGCCTTAAGACAGACTTTAACTGGTCCATCCAAAAGTCTTTTGAAGTCAGCGTCATGTCCCCAGTGGTACCACAAGTTAGTGCCAAGGGACAAATGAGAACTAGGCAAGCAGGTATCATCCTTTCCCAGCTTGCAACTATTTTAGCTCTCTGACATTTGGATGTATTTTCTATGTTTTCAGAGTTTCTCTTTCATCTGTTTCTCCACAATTATACCCATGTAACTTTAGTACTCACAGCATCCTTTGGCAATGAGTTCCACAGGTCTATTTGCTAAGCAGCACATCATTTCGTTTATTTTGTATAAATAGGCATTGTCCTAGGACAAAAATAATAATGTGTCAAAACCTCTTTAAAGTTAATCTTTTCTGGAGTCTATCCATCTTTGTCTCCAGCTCTGGCAAGAGCTGATCTTTTGGAGCCACATCCCTCCTCAGTGCATGTTGGTGCCAAAGGAAAGGGTCTGAATATGAATCTTAGTACCACATGGTATCACTTATAGTTTACACATTTACTCTTAGCTGTCTTAATTCTAAGCTGTCTATGCTTACTATGCTTACTGTACTATAGCTGTCTATGCTAACTGAAAAGAGAAGTAAAATTTTCCCTTCCTTAGGATAAATAATATAAAAATGTCACTTTGAGAAATACATCCTAGCAGTTTGGTGACTGCCAGTACAAGTATTATCTTGCCATAGGCTTTTTTTGTAATGTGCTTATCACCACAGTGTCTAAACCTCTCACAATGCATCATCACAGTTGCTCTCTAGGGAAGGATTGTCTTTCTTTTATGGAAGGAGAGCAGGGACATTCAAGGTCTGGCCTGGCACCCAGGAAAGCTGGTGACAAACCGGTTTGCTAAAGGTCAAACTAGGAGTCCATGGCAGAGCTGAGAACAGAGAGACAGCTTAGTGCTTTAACCTCTGGACAATTTTCTCCCTCTTTTTAATTTTCTTTCCATTTTTTGAGTGTTTTGACTTGTCAGAATTCACTCTTTCATCTACAGCTCTCAGATAATGTATTATTAAAATACTTTGGCACCTGTCATGTATTTTCTGCGTAGTATTTGCAACCAGTTAAAAAGTGCAGTTTCCAAAATGGTAGAGCAGTGGGTGAAGGAGCATTGATAAAATTTCCTTTTCTCTGGGGTTCTAAAGCATTGGTAACATCACACTGTTATTTTCTTTTCTTGAAGTAGATCTAGTAGGGTAAGCTACTGTATTTTGCTACCACTTATACAACCTAGGTTTGTTACACGTTTTCTCCAGTGATAAATAATCCTCTAATAATTTGTTTTCTGTGGCAACTGACCATGTGAAATTGAGTTTTATATGTGACTAGGAAATGTCATGCAGTCGTTGTCCTCTCATTCTTACTTTAACTCATTTTGATTTTGCAAACAAGAGAGAAAGGTATATTCTCAAAGCTCTTATTTTGGTTTATTTTCTCTTCAGGGCAATCAACAAATTTTTTCTAGGATACTGAATGAGATACCACTTTTAAATTGTCATGACCTTTCCCCAGAATAACCTGCAACATTACTGTGAATTTATTTTTGTCTTTTTTTTTCCTGATTCAATTGAATAACTCCGTTACTGTATTAATATTTAGTAAAAAAAAAAAAGCAACACAGACATTTTTATGAATTCCTCTTAAAAATCAGATACAGTTACAGAGAAGGGCAAATGATGTGGGATATGAGCAAGGATGATGGATTCCTGGATGAATATTGTAAACAGTAATGAGAAATACTCAGAAATTGCTAGCAACTATAGCAATCACAGAAAGAGAGATCACAATGCTCAGTAGAGCAGCTCTTGCCGTTAAATGTTACTGTGCATTTAAACAATACTACCTATGAATTTGCAAGCAAGTAAGAGAGTAGGACAGAACTAATTTAACAAAAACTGTATTTTTGGCCAACTACTAGTTGGTTGCACTAAAATCTAGGCATGTATTCAGGAGTAAATCCTGAACAAAAATGATCCTAATGAAAAAAGTCAGTACTTACCAAGAATTACTGCTTTCTGAAATGTGATAGACCACAACCATTGCCTGAAATTTAATAGTGAAACAAAGACCCTGATTCAGGGTTTCCTAATGACATTGGGAGGCTTTTCATTTAATTTGGAGAATTTTGGATCTGGTCATCCGTTATCTCTTTGAAACACATTTTGCCAGCCAGTCTGAAGTGCCTGGCACAGCTAGGTCTCCTAATTGCTACCACTTCTTGGAGAGATGCTAGCTCTTGGATTTCTATAACTCAGCCATAGTAACTGCCAACAACTGAGATATAATGTTTTTTCTGTCTTTTTTGGTCTCATAGTAAATTAATGCTGAACTCTTTGGCCATTAAATCATGTAGGCGACTAGAGATATTTACCATTGAACTGCAGAACTGTTCACTAATCAATCAACTGCATAAAAGCCTTAAACAGAATAAATAAATTGTTCAGATTAAACTGTTGCAAAATCTATTAAATCAGGAAGTTCATTTCAGTACTTCAGTTCACTTAATTAAGTGGCTAATTCAGAGATCTTAGGCTTATTTCAAAACACTGATCCGAGGACTGAATCTTCAGATCCATATATTTTATTTCTGTCATTCTTTACTTCTTCTAGGTCCTAAAATCCCAAACTTCTCTTAGCTTTAAATCTCATTTAGCTTTGACATATACTACTAAGTGTAAGTCTTACATACATAAGGAAGGAATATGGAGGAATAACCCCATGTACCAGTACAGGTTAGGGATTGAGCTGCTGGAAAGCAGCTCTGCAGAGAAGGACCTGGCAGTCCTGGTGGATGTTGTGCTGGTTCAGCCATCATCATTTTACGCTGCCATCAGTTGCCTGATCACACAGGACAACACTGAACTCAGCAACATCCCCTCAGAAGTCCTCTTTCATACAGTCCTGCCATAGGTTCCTGTGGGCCCAGCTCCCCCACTGCCCACTGTGGTGCTAACATCACCTGCTGGACATAACAGACAGAGATGGCTCCCTCAGTGGCCCTTCACATGGAAGAATACCACTGAGAGAGCTCAGCAAGGTGTGACCAGCCCCAACAGAAACCACACTCAACAGAAACCTCCTCTGACTGATCGACTCCTGGTTAATATAATCCTGGCCTCACCCATCACCCCAACCATGACCACTTGGGTGAGGGCGGAGCCACAGCGACACAGGTGGGCCAGGTTCTGCCTTTAGAACATGAAGCCAACAGAAACAACAAAACATTCTGCTATGTTGTGACTCATCCACAGGTCAACTCCAACTTGAGGCCCACAGCTCAGGCCCCAGCACTTCAGTGGACAGAAAGTTAATGATGAGGCACCAATGTGCCCTTGTGGTCAAGAAGGCCAATAGAATCCAGGGGTACATTAAGAAGAGTGTGACCAGCAGGTCAAGGAAGGTTCTTCTCCCCCTCTATTCTGCCCTGGTAAGGCCATATGTGGAGTACTATGTCCAGTTCTGGGCTTCCCAGTTCAATAGAGACAGGGAAATATTGGAGAGAGTCCAACAGAGGGATACGAGTATGATTAGGGGACTGGAGTATCTCTCTTACAAGGAAAGGCTGAGAGACTTGGGGCTGTTTAGTCTTGAGAAGAGAAGGCTGAGAGGGAATCTGATAAATGTTTACAAATAACTGTAGGGAGGGTGTCAGGAAGATGGGGCCAATCTCTTTTCAGTGGTGCCCAGTGAGAGGACAAGGGGCAATGGGCACAAACTGGAACACAGGAAGTTCCACCTCAACATGAGGAAGAAACCTCTTTACTGTGAGGGTGACGGAGAACTAGAACAGGCTTCCCAGAAGGGTTGTGGAGTCTCCTTCTCTGGAGATTTTCTAGAGCCTTCTGGACACATTCTTGTGTGGCTGCCCCTAGGTAAACATGCTCTGGCAGGGTGGTCAGACTAGATGATCTCCAGAGGTCCCTTGCAACCCCTACCATTCTGTGATTCTGTGATAATTTTTCTGTTTATTCCACATATGCTGAAGTTCCTGGGATGAACAATCAAGAGATTTTCTGATTTGCTCTACAACTAAAATATTTTTTTTTCTTCTCTTGTTCTAAGGTCTTCAATAAAATAAGTCATAGCTGAAATGGAGTGATGTTTAGCGACAAGCTATTCTCAGGGGATCAAATGTGAACAGTGATAAACCTGCGGACAGACAGGCCCCCTAATGCAAATGTTGGTGTCCTAAACATTCCCCCTTTAGCACTTAAGATATTGATAACAGGAGTTCTGTTCTCTATCAGGTCAGCTTGGGATGAGGCTGCGTTTATCTAAGGTCAACAGTGCAAGCAGATTTGGGTGACATCTCTAGCAGATACTTTACAGAATTCAAAACACAATACAAATATGAGCCTTTGGTGTATAAATAACCAATAAGACTTTGGGGGATAAGAACACGATTTCTAACCTTCCTTTTATTATATTCTAGCTTTCTTTTGAAAGAAAAAATGTACGCTTAAAATACTTGAAGTGCTGTTGAGGTATTCCCATGCACACTCTAAATAAATGGTTTAGCTGATGCCTCGATCTAATACTAGACTTTTTCCCCATATTTGTTGTAGGCTTTTGCGTAACACAGCTCCCTAAATTGTAATTTAATAGGACTAGCCTGAGGGCAAATGTGCCATATACTCAGAGCCAAGTTATTACAGTAATCAGCTAGCTGAGAAGGAATTTGAAGGAGTGAAATACAAAAAATGAGCCTATTTTTTCAAAAGCGTAGGTGCTTATGGAACTTGTGGACCATTGCTAACATTGCTAAGCAATAAACCAAGCAACAGAATCACAGCATGCTAAATATGTAAAATCATTTTTAAAAGAATCATAGAATCATGGGGGTTGGAAGGGACCTCTAGAGATCCCAGGTCCAACCCCCCTGTCAGAGCAGGATCACCTAGAGCAGGTCACACAGGAACACATCCAGATGGGTTTAGAAAGTCTCCATAGAAGGAGACTCCACAACCTCTCTGGGCAGCCTGTTCCAGTGCTCTGCCACCCTCAAAGTAAAGAAGTTCCTCCTCATGTTTCAGTGGAACTTCCTATATTGGAGCTTGTGCCCATTACCTCTTGTCCTGTTACCAGGCATCACCAAAAAAAGACTGGCCCCATCTTCCTGACAGCCACCCCTCAAGTATTTGTATGTGTTAATAAGATCCGCTCTCAGTCTTCTCTTCTCTAGAGTAAAAAGTCCCAAGTTACTCAGCCTCTCCTCATAAGGGAGATGTTCCATTCCTCTAATTATTTTTGTAGCCCTTCTTTGGAGTCTTTCCAGTAGCTCCCTGTCCCTCTTGAACCAGGGAGCCCAGAACTGCACACAATATTCTAGATGTGGCCTCACCAGGGCAGAGTAGAGAGGGAGAAGAA
>VZZY01014491.1:174598-249190 GCA_013400335.1 Eurystomus gularis | reverse complement strand
TCCTTCTTGCCCTTTTTGAAGATTGGAGTGACATTGGCTTTCCTCCAGTCTTCAGGCAGCTCTGCTGTTCTCCAGGACCTTTCAAAGATGATGGAGAGTGGTTTAATAATGACTTCTGCCAGTTCTCTCAGCACTCGTGGGTGCATCCCATCAGGACCTATGGACTTGTGGATATCCAGTTTAATTAACTGGTCTCTAAAAGAGTTGGAGTTTTGTAACTACTGAGATTATACAGTGCAACTAGCTAGAAAATTTTCTAACCATAGTTTACATTCTATGACATTCTGTTTCAATTACTTTTTGTCTTGAATTTAGAAACACCCTGCAAAAAATACTGAACCTTGCCTCAGTTTGGTTTTGCTTGTTCCCAAAAGGCAAAACCTGAAGTTTTTCTTTGTAAAAAAGAATTAAGAATTATGAAAATTCTTTTTTAAAAAAAGTATAATCTAACTTATTTTCTGAGAAAGTCTGATTTCTAAACTTGACAGTAATCTTCTAGAAACATTCTGAACAATAGTATACTTATATTTTCCACTGAAATGCAGAGATTGAATTCAAATCCTTTATATCTGCCACAGCCTGCTGCAAATTTCTGTAGCTGGTTTTCACCCTACCTTTTAATCTCTACTTATAGTGAAAAAAATATAGTGAATTTTACTTGTAGGAAATAAAAGATTAATACAGAAATAATTCCAGAAAAACCTGTGCAAGGATGAATATTAATAGAATATGACACATTTACTTAAATTTCAAGAACAAGTGTGACAACTAGACATCTACTATTCCAAGAAGCTGCAAAAATACTGAAAAAAGACAATTACATCCTCTGAGGGAATCCACCTCCAGAACAAACTAGCCCAGTGATGATATTGTCTCTTGGTTCTGTTTGGGTTTCATGTTCAACATGAACCCACTCGTCAGTATTTTCCTCATCTACCACATAACTCTTACAGAACATGAATAAAATACATCACCTTGACACAAGATTACTGTAGGAATTGCTGATAAACTCTAAAAGTTTCTCAATCTCATTGGAAGTGGGTAATTTCAAATTACATACAACTGAAGTTCACAAGTGGTATTTAAACCAGATTTTTGTGGCATAATCAAATGGAGAATGTGTTTAAGGTTCCCCTATGTATGTTACCTGTTTAGCAACCAGTATCTGGAGCTGAAGCTTCGAAGGGCTTTATAGTCTTAAAACTGAGTTCTGCAAGGACTCTGGCTTCTTATTATATGTCAGATCTCCAGGTTAATATTCTCTGCTTACCCATTTCCAGCTTCTAGTTAGACACTAGTAAACATTGTAACTCCCCCTACACTTTCAAACTTCAGGGAGAAGGTTACCATGACAGAATAGAGTTTCTACAATAGGGAGAGTAAAATCCTGGTCCTGTGAGAATCAGTGGCAAAGCTCTCACCGATTTCAAAAGGAGTACAATTTTATCTACAGCTTTAGGGTACCTTCTTTTGCTGTAAATACCTAAAGATCTTCAATGACAGCTGAATTTATTTCTCTCTAGAAGATAGAATGTAGAATGTACTAGTAGAATATGTCAGGTTCCTGTTGACCCTAATAAGCTAGGAGAAGAAGTCAACAGTATCACAGCTCTATTACTTGGAAGGAATCAAGGAGCAAAGCTGTTCTCTTCATCTAATGTAATTAAAGAGAGAAAATTGTCCATGATGCCTAGTTTATGTCACAATCGCCATATCAGTGTTTCTGAGAACTGTTGTATGACTACAACTGTTGGCTACAACTAGCATACATAAGAAAAAAAAAATCACAAGAAACTGTAAAAAAGAAGAAGATATATATAAAAAAATATAATATGAAAAAAGGGTGGGATTTTAAAAGAAGGAACCGAAAACAGTAAACACAATGACTTGACATTAACAGTACAGGAGAATAAAGTATTTTTCATCATTACTTTTCAGCTTCTCTTTATGCACCTGAGACGAAAGCCAAAGACTACAAATACTATATAATCTAGGCAAGTCTGACAGTCTTAATGAGTACATGGAAGGACGTGAGAATTGTGTCCATGTGCACTAAAAACCTAGATCTCTGAGAGTTCAATACTACATCAGTTTCCTTTGTTCAGATTAGCAGAAATGTGCTATTCAGACAAAGCAATCTATGCTATCTTAAATGCTGATGACAGTAAAATATTAGAAATAGAAAACTACTCCCCAGTCATTAACCTTTGTCCAAAGATCTTTAAGGTTCATTTGCAGCTGAATTTCAAAGTGACAACGTAACTGAACTCAGGACAATAACGAATGCGTGGTAACTTGGGAAATCAGAACAATTCATTATCAGGCACACAGTTAAGAAAGTGTTATTAATATTGGCTTATAGTGACAGTGTAATGTCAGAATAAAACATGAGTGGTCAGATCCAAGATGCCTGGCTTTGCAGAGGTATTTCCCACAACTCCCTGGGCAGTGCAGGGGAGCAGGGACTTGGGAAGGAGTCTCCTCCAGCCCAGCCAGCATGCATGCTGGCAGGGACCGGCATCAGCCCATGTGTGAGAGGAGCAGCTCAGAAACCCTGCACCTCCTTTAGGCTTTGGTTCCCTTGCCCTCCTGGACTGTGGTCCCTGAACTGTAATTCTTTTGTGAAGTGTAAGTTCATTTTTTTATTTCAAACTATAGCCTGAAAAGAAGACACATCTTACCTTTCATTAAATAGCATCCTCTCGGTAAGTTCAACATCTCCCTTAGGCTCAAGCACACACGTTTTCATGCCTCAGGAGAGCGAGCTCTAACCACTAGACTGCTGGAAGTGGTAAAATGAGGGCACGTTCCACATCTCATTTCATACAGTACTGTTGTGTGCAAAAGTATTAGATGATTTCTGTAACTATAGGTGAAGGGATCTGGTTTTATTCCTGCTCTTAACTTTTCCCCATAGTTTATGTCTAAGTGTTTATGTGCAAAATCTGCTGCATACTGCTAGACATGTTTATGTGCTTGCTGGTGAGACTCCTGTTATGAGCGACCACATTGTGTTCAGAAACCGAGTGCAAGTCAGAATCCTAAATGAGACATAAAAATTATCTGGTCATGCACCTGAACCTTCAGCGTCCACTGAGGCACTGGCAGTGCCCAGGAAGTTTTCCTTCTTGGATTCCTGTGCACGTGAATGTCTCAGCTTTGATAAAGCAGTGTAATAAAGGAAGATGAAAAGGTGCAATAGCTCTTCAGAAAAGGAATCAGAACTAGAGAAAGACAGGTGCTGAATACTTGATAAAATTCAAGACTGTAGGAAATTAATCTTATCATGGATATACTCAAAAGGCTATAAATACTTACCCATTAAAGCACATGAAATCACCATGAAGGAAGATTAGAAAATGGGGATTTCTTTTGCTTCCATTTCTGCTGAATCCAGACATTGATTAAAAGAGTATGAGACTGAAAAATCCCACACTCCTGCTTTACTTAGGGCCCGATAGCCTCAGCAAGCATGGGGCTCGTTTCCTGTTACACCTGAGCTGGGTGCCTGGTCCCTTCTCTGAGCTGCCTGAGCAGCCACTTCTCCCTGAGCAAGAGGCACAGCAACAGGCACAGCCTGACCATATGGTTAAGTAGCTGCTGATAACTCACATGAAAGTTGTTCCAAATTGCTATCTACCATGCATTTTCACAAGACACAGGACTTGTAACTTATTGCACACTATGTTTGTAGGAATTTGCAAGTATAGTTTTGTTGTTACATCTTCTGCCTTGGGAGAGACCCAGGGCTCTGTTTTTGCCTGCAGTTTCCCTTTCCCATCAGTATATTGTAATGAGATGGAATGTTTTTCTGATGCAGCGTACCAAAGTCCCATGATATTTGTAGACT
Source organism: Eurystomus gularis (assembly GCA_013400335.1). Taxonomy (NCBI): domain Eukaryota; kingdom Metazoa; phylum Chordata; class Aves; order Coraciiformes; family Coraciidae; genus Eurystomus; species Eurystomus gularis. The sequence goes on along the minus strand of VZZY01014491.1, from coordinate 245,340 downwards.
GGGAATTGCTGGCTTTTGTAAATGGTTTCTGTTGGGCTTTTTGAGACCGGATGCTGACTATTGAAATAATACATGGTCATAAACAAATAAAATAAAAACATTCAGTCTTCACAGAAAATGGAATCAAAGATAAACAAGCCCCATTTCTTTTCTGCTTTTTTTTTTTTGTATTCAAAACACACGTGTACCCATGAGATTTCTGAAGTCATCCATTTGTAGTGTATAGCCTGAGCAATGAGTACCTTCAACAGGCTTCTTGAAGCCTCAGGATCCCAGGGACATGTGTTTCTCATTCAGGGTTTGCAGCACTGGACTACAAGTAGGCAAGGTCTTTCTACCATGAAGGTGAGACCTTTCCTTTTAAAACCTTTCTTCTGAGGTAAAGGTGGTTCTTCCCTTTCAACAACTCAGTGATCAGGGAACTCACACAAAGTGGGGAGAAATACTTGTTTGGTGCTCTCCTCTGCCTGAGGACAGTGTAATCCAGGATTAAAGGAAAGGGCATTAACCATAGGCAGAGTAAAGTTTTCTCTATGGGTGCATTTGATAGGACTCTTGCTGAAGCCCCACCACTGATGAGCAAATGAAAAAAGAGGATGCTGGCAGTGGAAATGGAATTTACCACATCCTGCTTCTATCTAAATCCTACTGAGGATCTAAAAATCTTTGTTGCTATAAATCGGTGACGCTGATTTTCTCATTACTTGGATAATAGCAACACTGACCATAATTACTGGCCATTAAAAAAATCCCCTGTAGAAGAGACAAAACCTTTCCGAAAAATACTGCTGTTACTTAAAAAAAAGAAAATAAGAAGTTTTCCGCTAGGTGGAAACGCACTGCTAAATTGTATTTGGACTTTCAACCTCATTTTTGTGTGCCCATCCTCCTTCTCCGGCATTCTCTGCCTTTTCCCTGTTTTTCCATAACCATCTCTTAATAATATTTTTGTGTGTAAATCACTAGTACTGTCAAGGTGCCAGAAAACAAGAATTCAAATTTGTTTTGAGGTGGTAGAAATTTTTCAAGAGAGCATGTTGTTCTGTCAGATAATGAAGATATTCAGAAATCTGCAGGTTCCAAGGGAATATCTCAGTTTCCATGAAATGCTGAGGGGAGCCTTCCTGACAGCCAATTCCCCACCTCCTTGAGTCCTGGCAGTTTGTAGGTGTCATCTTTTCTGCCTTCCAGTTTTGGAGACACCAAAAACCCCTGCTATGAAAGTGCTTAGATTGTTTTGAAGTGAACAAATGCACCTTCTGGTCCCAAAATTAGGTTTTTGGAAAAATACCTTCATGGGACCTGATGAGCTCTAATCATACAGTACCTCATTCACGCTCGTATCTTTCCCCAGCAAGTCTGGAAGCACTGTTGCACAGAATTCTGTTCTCAGTTGCTGTATTTGCTGTTATTTCCCTTTATTTCTCCATGGGAACTAGAGAGGGATGAGATGTGCTTTGCTGGGGGGATTCACAGCATTTTATAACACCAGAAGGACATATGAGAAATCTGGGCCCTGAAAGGGAACACAACCCCACTAGGCACCAACTCTTGCATCCACTTCTGAAGAATCTGCTTTGTATTGCCTTGTCAGAATCACTTTTATCCCATGTCTTTCCTTGACCTTGCTCGTTGTGCTTTTCCTCTTCTTACTTACTTATTCCTTGGGCTCCTTCATCTGCGCTGCCTCTTCCTGCCTGAGCTCTGCCAGCAGTTCTGGGCTCCCAGTCTTGCCCATCTCTTGGCTATGTCCCAACCCAAATCTCTAGCCCAGCCTCCTTGTGCAATTTCAGATTGTAGCCTCCTTCCTTGGTTCTCTCTTTCTCTTTTCCCAGACTCAGCTTTTCTGCCCAGACATTTTTAGTTCTGCTTCATCACCACCACGTTTGCTCTTTCTCCTCTGCAGGTACCAGTCCAGCGTGCCTGGTTCACAGACACAATGCAGCAGCATTGAGTGAACACATGAAAGAAAGTTTTGATATCATACACCATTTTGGGTTTAGGTTCCTTAGCATTTTACTGAATTTGATGCAACACACTAGTGGGCCTTTTTATCACAGAGAGGATCAAGCACTCTGTTACCTGTGTCCCTTTTGCCCAGACTACTGGTAGTGACTTGGTTTCAGTTGGGTACAAAATCTATCACAGCAATAGAATAAACTGGGATCCTGAGAACTGCTTGTGCCTGAGGCTGTAGAGAACTTGATTTTGATTTTACCCTGTTCTTTAGACAGGGTGAACTTGGGATTATGCTCAGGTGTGATGTGCGTTTGGACTGTGCCGTTGCAGAGATGCCCAAACTTTGGATTATGATGATTTCTTTACATCAGCTTGCAGTGAAGTGGGGACAGCAGGTGAGAGAGGTGTTAGAGGCGAAAGCAGACTCTCTAAAGGTGAGTAAAGCAAAAGATTGTTCTCTATTTTCATTATTAGAAAGGGAGGAATGGAGAAAGCTAAGATTTTCTTAAAAATAAACCTGGCACAGCCATATACCAGACTTGAATAAAATATTAATCACTGAGTGCTTAAAATTAGAAAAAGAAAACAAAACTGTGGAAAATACAAAGCTGTAGGCAAGGGACCAAAACCTACTTTAGTATTAATGTTGTTTGTCTATAGACCTGTTTGTGTTTAGCAAAAAGCAGAAGACTTGACTTTTTCATTATTGGCTATCTTTCCTTTAGACTGTGGGGAAGGACTCCATTCTGCACGTCTCTAGCAGATACCGATGGCTATTTAACAAGGTTAATATCAGTCATGATAATTACCATCAACGTGTCAGAAGAAAACATTTTGATAGATTTCTATTCAGAAGCTTTTACCTTTTACCTTGAAAGTAGAAGTACTTCAACTGACACTTGCTTTTATGTTGTTGCTTTGATCTTCCAATGGAAATGGATCTATAATAGCACTAGGTAGCTTCTCTCACATCCTTTAAATTGAAGAGATCTTTTCAGGTAACATGATTTCTTGATTAAAGAACAAGGGACATAGTGCTCCTTACTTTCAGCCTGCTGCACGTTCCTGTCTTTCCTCTGTATTTTGTTGTTGATGGACTCCCTTACAGGCTGGCTGAATGGTGTTCACTTGCCAATTTGTTTTTCTCTTAGCTTTACGTGCCCTGTCTTCCCCTGGGGTATGCTCTTCTGTACTTTTGGCAAAATAAAATTCTGTATGGGTGTTAGTGAAGAGCTCTTGCAAATTGCATTTCATGTTAAACAAATATTTCCCCTCTCACCCACACACTGCCAAATTCTTTATGTAACAAAAGAGATCATTCAATATAGTTGTGTTTTGAAAAATGTGAATTCAAAAGCAAGTGTGTCTTGTATGTCTTAAAACCAGGAGACAGATCTTTCTAAATGTACTTTCATAAAATGGTTGGACTCTCCTAAAAAAATGTTTGTCATTTAAGAAACAGTATAGTAAAAGGCAAAAATCAAAACATACAGACATTAAGATTTGTTGGAGCAAATAATTTTCTTCCAACTGATGTGGAAAGAAATGCCTAAAATACATCAAAGCTGACACTGAAATGGAATTCATTCTCATTTTAAATAGATGGAACTGAGAAGCGTTCCAGTCTCTTGGGATCCTAAATTACAGTTTGAACACTTTCATATGATCATAGCAATACTGATTAGAGAGCAAGAACTTTTTGTCCTGTAGCTCGTCTTGAGAACAAGTAACATAGATGTGGAACTTGCACAGCATGTATTTATAGTTTTTTTTATATTTTATGTTGAGTATAATACATGCATTGTGCACTTTCTTACAGTTCTCTATATAATGGTATCTTGTTTCCTTTCGTAGCTTTTTTCCTCTTTAGTTAAAGATTTGTAAGATAGTCATGTTAATCTTGAATTCTTCACAGACTGGGAAAAAAGAGACATGTTTCTTTCTGCTGTCTGGCCACTCTCCTGGAAGGACATCGCAACCCGCTCTAGGTAAACCTGCTTTATCAGGGAAGTTGGACTGGATGATTTCCAGAGGTCTTTTCTAACCCCTACCATTCTATGATTCTGTGCATCTGTGACATGTTTTAACCTCTCTATAATAACTCCTGACAGCATGAGAGAAAGCCCAACACATGCAAGCTAGTTGCAAAAAACCTCTCCCAACTAAAACAGTACATCCAGGTAACAATAAACTTTGTCTGGAGCAACATGTATGTGTTTAAATGTTGTTTTACACCTAGTCTTGCCTTGTTACGTCAAGGAAAGTACTCTTATTCAGGAAGACACAGGATTTAACAACAAAACATTATAAGACTCCAAATATTGGCCAGACTGTTTTTCTTTCTCCTAGAAGCATTCCGTTCCTTCCAGCCTACTCTAAATCCATTTCTATCTTTTCTGGCAGGAAATCTGCAGATCTCAAATCCCTGGAGAGAAAGCAAGATTTTATTTTCGAACACACTTGCAGATGTGGCTATATTATATCTCATTATACTTAAGCACATTATTTGGCTTGGAAAAGTGAGGCTTCTGCCACCCATTGACAGGAAAAATATGCTTTTTATGCTACAAATCATTTCCTGTGCATGTTTTCCTATCCATGTTTTGACTTGTCATTTGTAAAGGGATATACATTCCAAAGCTGTTGGTGAACATGAGGTAGATGAACTGAAGTATCTCTCACAGCCAATCCTCTTAATTATAGATTAACATGTATATGCTACATAATGAGCATATCACAGTATAAAAGATCACAGGGATGGCTGCATTGTTTCTATGGAAAGCATTTTGGAATAAATGTTTTCAGGAAAAATACAAGCATATTTTCAGCAGGTAATACATTATAAATGTCACAATGTTTGTTTTTGAACTGACTTAAAAAGTTGATGGGAAGTGAGAAAAGATTTTGTTTGAAGTGTCTGCCTGGAGAAGTTTTAATTTGTTATTCTCAGCCAGTAAAAATAAAGTAAATACTCCTTTTTCCTCAGTGAGAAAGATACAGTCAATTAATATTTTTATATATATGTATGGTCTTCAAGAAAAGCAGGGGTATGTCCCTGGTATAGATACTGGCTCAGTAAACCAATGATTTTAGTCCTACCAATAAGACACGGCAGTACAACAAAGTGGAAAATGACAATCAATATTGACACAGTCAAGGCTGAAAGGAGCAAGCTTGTTGAGGTATATGCATTGCTGTAGTACAAATATGTTAAAACCTGGCAATAAAATCATAGAATCATGCAGTGATTTTGGTTGGAAGAGACCAAGTTCATCTAGTTCCAATCCGCCTGCCATGGGGAGGGAGACCTTCCACCAGACCAGGTTGCTCGAAGCCCTATCGAACCTGCCCTTGAACACTTCCAAGGATGGGGCATCCACAACTTCTCTAAGCAGCCTGTTCCAGTGCCCCACTACCCTCACAGTAAAAAAAATCTTCCTAATATCTAGTCTAAATCAACTCTTTTTCAGTCTGAAACCATTACTCCTTGTCCTATCACTACCTGCCCTTGTAAAAGTTCTTCTCCAGCTTTCCTGTAGGTCCCATTTAGCTACTGGAAGGCCACTATAAGGTCTTACTGAAGCTTTCTCTTCTTTTGGCTGAACAACCCCAACTCTTTTAACCTGTCTTCATAGGAGAAGTGTTCCAGCCTCCTGATTATCTTTGTAGCCCTCCTCTGGACTCACTCCAACAAGTCCATGTTCTTATTGAAGAAGATGAGCTGAATTCAGTACTCCAGGTAGGGTCTCATGAGAGCAGAGTAGATGAGGAGAATCACCTGCCTTAACCTGCTAGTCATGCTGCTTTTGATGCAGCCCAGGATGTGACTGGCTTTCCATGCTGCAAGTGTACATTGCTGGGTCATGTTGAGCTTCAATAGCTCAAAATAGCCCAGCGCTTTGTTGTGGATGTTGCTGCCCAATGCACACAGACACTAAAAGGAAAAGAAAATCTTTAACCAATTAAAAAACACTTTTCCCAAGAACCTACTAGTAAGTTCATGCATCTTAAAAATGATAATGCAGCATTATATCTGTAACTTAAAATCCTGATGGGGCAGTTGTAAACAACCAGTGCTGTTCACAGAGAAGTTTTTCCAGAGAGGGACAGCACGATGTCCTAGAGACATAGAGAGCTTCATTTATGTGGAAGGATTGAAAATCCCATGAGGGAAAATCACAGGAGGGTGTTTGTGTTGTGTCTTGCCAGGGGAATGTTTGTGTATTTAAAGATGAGACAAATAACAGTGAAGATAATAAGAAGCAATGAAGTATCCAGAAAAAACTAATTGTGTGGTCCTATTCACCTTCAAAACAGAAGTAAAAAAAAAAAAGAAGTGGAATAAAATTAAAGACTGATGATATCAAATGGTAATATTTTTTTAAATATAGTGCACATAGTTTGACCCATAGTATTCGATGCCACTAATACAAACCTTAGCAGATACTTTATCTTGAAGAAAATAATGAGAAGAATGTAATGAAAGTTACTGCTATAATATGAGAGCACACTATCCATTACATATATTTAGGAGCATTTGTCTGCCCAGATTGAGTGATTATGTCTCTCATTTGCTGAAGAGCTACATTGCTTATTCAAATAGCTGTGCCTATAAAATGGTGAAATCATATTTCAGAACTTGCTCTAAAATACAGAGTTGCTTTGCTGGTTGTCTTGCTCTATTTAGTGTTCTTTTTTTTTATTAGCTGTTCAGTATTAATGTGTGCCTCTCTGAAAAATGTACTGCAGGAAGAGGAATGCTGGCTACAAGAAAACCCTCTGAAGCATTCTAGCCAGTGGACTTGGTGGGGTTTCAGCAGGATCTAAGCATTTTCAAGACCTGGAAGTCTCAGAGTTTGTGGCTCATCCAAACAGTAACAGTGCAGGTGAAAAACTGGGTCTTCTGTCTGACAGGTCCATTGGCAAGAGGTGAGGATGTATGTCTGTGGGTGTTCTTGGTAGGACTTTGAGAAGGCAGTGATTGATCAGCATCAGTCATAATGGTGTTCAGTGGTGATCGATTTCTGTGCTGCATTGTTTGCACATAGATGTTTGCACTCCACAGCCTGGCAGAGCAAATGCCCCTGCCAGACCATGGGAAAGGCAGGATTTATAGACAACTCTGCTGGTTCTCATGGGGGGTGAAGAAGCAAGAAGCCAGCTCTGATGACAGCTTCCATCCTTTTCACATGCTTCTTCATTTCAACTCTTCACATCTTGCTTTGGTTTGATTCTGCAGTTGCAGAGATCAGTGAAACAAGTCTCTTGTGCTCTAGCTGGTGTTACTGCCTCTGCTTCACTCTCTCAGCCCTTTCCCTACTCTCCAATATCATATAGCCTGAGCTTTCAAATATATATGGGAAATTTATGGCTTTAAAGGATATTTTGTGTATAACTAAATGCAGACAAAAAATCCCATAAATCTGCTTTATATGATTGCTCATTACATTTAATAAGTTGGTTGTACCATTATCTGCTTTCCTCAACACATTCCCCAGTTATCTCTGGCTTCAAGTTATATCTTATAAAGGTAGTTCAAACTACAAATTCCTTGCAGTAGTGTCTGACTTACCTTAACGTGTGGATATAGTGTTTATCATGATAGAGCTCAAGACTTAAAGGATTCTCTCATGACTAATTAACCACACCAAAATTGCCTTGATATCTTAGCACATTTACTGGAGAATATTATCCTCATTATAGAATTGTATAGAAAAGTTATAACTACTAATTAAATTGTATAGTCCTCTTACAAAAAGGATTTTTCAAGTACGAAATGATCACTGTGGGAAAATTCCAGGGGCATAATACAGCACACATCAAAACAGTGAAAAGGTGAGATGCAAAAAATCCTCCAGAGCACTAGTTTCAAGATATTTTTGCCCAAGAAAGTGTCTATGACTAAATCTAATTCCATTCAAAGGGCACTGATTTTGCATAATTCTGTATTCATGGGCACACACTTCAGAAGTACTTGCATTTTAACATTGTTCTCAGTCATATTTCTCTTAATGGGTGTTGAAAGCTACAGAGGTTTTGTTACGCTTACTGTATTGTTTATAATGGACTTAAAGAAAACCCCAAACACTTGCAAATAAAGTTTTCTGCCCTACATTAGGATTTTGAGTCTCAGGGAAGATTCATGAGCACCATTTGGCTATTTTGTAAAAACTGATTTAATTGATTAGATGTATTCCTCCTTCCCAATTAAAAATCATGAGGAAAGGGAGTTTGTGGCTCTGAGCCAAGTTCACTGATGTATAGAGTGTGGCTAATATCAGTCATTATTAAGGTCCTGATTGTACTGTGTATCTTCTGACAAACATGATTATAGCAAGCTAATTTGCATTGCTAAACAAATGCTAAAAATATCAAAACATTTTTCCCCGCTGGCCAGAGAGTAGTGGATCCAATCATTAAAATACAGATAAACAGAAGTAACTACTCTGATGGAAGCTAAGATGATTAAGCATAATATGCATAAGAAATTAGTTATTTAGCTACAAGTATGCTCTCCAGAAAAAGAAGTACAAATCTCTTGTTTAAAAATCACACCGATCTATCATAGAGGTTTTTCCGTGGCACCAGAAGGATCTGTAAAAGCTTTACATTATTCCTCACTCAAAATTTACCACAGGGCCTGTTGACAGCATGTGCTGAGGGACGGAACTGCAACGGCTGTGTAGGAAAAAACAATTTCTGCTTTTCCTAGCAGGAGTGATGACTTAGGCTCCAGCAGCTGTTATAAGTTGTTGTTCTTTTTGTTATACAAGAAGGTAGAGTCTGAAAAGCCCAGCACTGCAAACAGGTGGGCTTCAATTGCCTTTTATTCAGAGCCTGCATAGATGAACTTATTTTGCCAATGCTGAATCCGTGATATAGCTATAGAAATATTGGGGATTATTTTCAGGACAGTGGTTTGTTCCACGTCTCCACTTGGGTCAGGTGCTTGAGCAATGGAAGTTCAAGAGGATACCTGTGGTTTTTTAATTAAATGCACTTTGAATATCCCCTTGCTTTCCGACTCCCACAAAAATGTAAATGTACCTGTCCAAAATCTCTAAGCTTCACCTATGTTGGCAGGTACTTTTTTCATAGCAAAAGTGTTGGCATAGCTACCCAACTGGAAAACAGAAAAATGCTTTTGGTCTTACTCAGCCAGCCATGGTTCCTCGGTGCATCCCAATACACCACTATTTAGGTTTAGTTAAAACTGTCAGAAATCAGTTTGAAATTGTGATCACATACTTCTGCAAGCAGAAAACATCTAAGTGAATGGAATGGATGGATGGATGGATGGATGGATGGATGGATGGATGGATTGGTGCCTGGTATTTCTTCTGGTATATACTTTGATGTCATACTGAATAGCATGCCAAGATCTATAACCAATCCCTCTCCCCCTCACAATCTACAGGAAAAACTTCTGGAAATATTTAATCAATAATTTTTATCAAGACTATAGATTAAAAGAGCCATTTGTATTTTAGCACAGTTGGTAGTTAAACATTTACAGCACAGTGCCAATATTTAACATACAATGTAGAAGGAGCAAATGTAACAGAAGGTAAATCTGGCAGAGTTTAATGTGGAGTGATGCTGTGGGAATGTGCCTGTGTGATCAGAACTGCAATAGCGCAGAGCAAGTGGCATTGCAATAAAATATTGTAGCAGCTAACTGTTTTTCCAGCTGTGTTAGACTTCCTTCCCTCTTCCTTGGAATAGAATTGAGAAAAAATATTTTACCCTTGAAATGACTTGGAGAAACCAGATGAGGCTTTGGGAGTTCCGATCACTGCCTGCTTTTGCAAGGCAGTGAAGGTGTATTGAATAAATTAGTCCCAAGGAGTCACTCTCAGCTTTAGATTTGCCCCACTTTGGTTTTCCCCTCCCTCTCACTGAGTATTCTGGAAAAGCCTTCTGTGTCTTATTTAGGTTGCTTTTCCTGTTTTCACTTCTGCTGGAAAACAAGGCACTATTCACTGCAAGAGTCTGTTTTTGTGCAATTTCTTGGGCCTTGAGTACCACTCTCACATAAGGATAAAAACCCTTTAAAGAGCTATTTCTCCCACTGAAGTGATCAGAAGTGCTCCCATTTTTTCATAAGGAGTAGACTGTATCTCCACAAATTTTCTGTTCTGTCACAAACAAGATTTAGCTGACTAAATGTCAGTGCACAATGTGCATGTCCCCATCTGAGCTGTGTACACTGATGCTGTACTCCATGAAGGCAGAGCTACAGGGAGAACCATCTGCTGAAAGAGACAATGAAGACAGACCAAGTGCACTACATCCTAAAAGCATCTCTTTTTTTTCTCTCTTTATTTTCGAGATCTATCTAACTCAGCTGAAAATGTGTACATTTTTATTATATCTAAAGCTAGAGGAAACAAGTCCCAGACAAGCACTTCTCAGGCTTCCTCCCAGGCTGTGTGACTTTTCTTGTAGTACCTATTCTGTTCTTACAAAGCACGTACTGTACAGAATGACCTCTCTTCTTCTGCACCATTATCAGGGCTTCTCATGAAAGGACCATTCTTAAACTATATAGCTGAGGCTATGCTCTGACCTGTGTAGCAGGTAGACAAAGATAACTATATTCAGCATAAGTTTCAGCTTGCAGTCAGTTGAAGTGCCCGGGACTCTGGATAGAGCTGATTGGTGCCATGATTTCTTTTTTTTTTTGCAAGCAGTAGAGTTGCTTGAGAAATGAACGTGTGGCAACAAGTGTGAAATTAGTGTCTGGGTGAGCTTGCATTCATGCACAATACTCTGTGCAACATATAATCAGGCTTCTCTCAAAAACAGCCTAGTAAAACATTGGCAAAGACACTTACCAGCCAGTCAGATCAGACTGCAAATATTTGGTAGAATCCTACTGCTAATTAAATTATATCTGCAGGAAACCCCCTCAGTTGTTGATGAACTTCTTACACTCTTAAGCTGTGGATCTTTCATGGTATAAATTTTTCATTCTAGAAACCCAGTCTTCTCAGTGGCTGTGTGTGCAATAGCAGGCAGCACAGGAGGCACGTTTGGGAAAGTTTAATTTCAGATTCGCTCTCACCTGTTCCTGTGGTCTACAGGCCAAGTCTGGATGGATGGTATTAAGTGCTCTATTGGAGCACATCTTCTGGTTCTGTATCCTCCAAAAGGAGTCTGATTTGCATGCTACAATATGAACCAAACTGCAGTAGGGATGTAAGGTTGAGACATTAACTTCAAAAATGCTCTCCTAGCCTGAATTAAGGTGCTAGTATAGTTGCATCCTATGTGCTTGATGTTGTACAAGATCACCCACAATAACTCTTCTTGCTCAAAACAACTGTAATCATAGAAAAAAAACCCAAATGTGAAATTGCCTTTTTTTTCCCAAATGTTTTTTCAACTGGAAAATTTTACGTGGAAAATCTTAATAAATTACTGGCCCTGCTTCCAAAACCTCCATAGCTCTAATGTATATTACCTAATACATCACAGGTTCTGCAAGCTTTTACTTATGAGTAGTGCCATTAATTTCTGAGGATTACTCAAGTGAAAAAAAACCTTCCATTTTGTTCCAGGATCAAGATGCAGATCAAGATCCAAGATCATAATGCATTTTGACTAGAACAGAACAATGTGTATTTCCAGCAATTATGTGAAATGTTACCCATTTTCCATTTTGGTCCTTCTCAAGTGAAACCAATGTTAAGCAAAAATGGGCAATGAAATCTGAGAAACTCTGCTTCTTTGCTTGATCCTATGGTTATTTTGGGCTACGCCCGAATTAAGCAAGTAGACCAACACCATGCACGTGACAGTTCTTTACCTCAGTATATTTGTAAACTGCTCTGTTGTTGATAGGAACACCGTATCATCTCATGGAGCAATAAAAATCTGTATTTTATGAAAAATTTGTGACAAAAATTACATATAACGTGAAACCAAATTTTAAAATAGATTCAATTACAAAGAACTTTGTTTTGAAAAAGATAGAATGGAAACAATACAGTAAAAATAGATTATTACAAATAAAATATTTTTAACTTCCAAAAGCCTAACTTATTTGTTTTAAAAAGTTGAAATGAAATTTGCTTACCAATGGTAACCCTTAAAAATAAAAGCACAATAGGACAGAACAAGCATGCATTTATTATCAAAATGTGGATGTACAAGTTGTAAAATACCATAAATGTTTGGAACTGTGGGAGCTGTTTTAAAGAAAAAGGCTTTCATGTTAGCAATATTTTGGATAAAATATGTTTTGTTCTATTCAAGATGGTTCTCGTCTAGAGTAGATCAATGAAAACAGAGACACATGTAACTTCACATTTTATAACACCTAACTATGGATTTGAGCAAATCCTTAATGTTTTTAGCTCTCCGTACTAAGCTGCTTTTCAGCTAGGGTTCTGTCACCCTATTGTTACAAATAAAACGGTGTTTCTTTGTCATGATTATCATAAACTATTAATGTGTCTGGTCCTGCATTCACTAAAGTCACTAACAAAACTTTGTCTTGGCTGGGGTCACATCTTTTACTATGAAGCAGAATGCATGAAGTTAAAGAACAATCTGAATACATTCCTGTTGCAACTTCTCCAATGGGCTCCAGGTATTTAAGTGAAATTACTCAGTGTTTGACCTATTTGACATTACATTCACGTATTTACATTGTATACATCTGTTATAAACTCAACAGTAGATGCTCAGAAACGGCCGTGTCCAGCAATTTCACAAAATTTCAAACTGGACCATTTTAATTTGCCAAGACAGAGGGGTTAACATAAAGCCTTTAAGATAAAGCTGGCCCCAATATAACTTGCAAGTAGTCAGAAACATGACAATCATTGAGAGGCTGCCTAATGAATTGTTTCAAGTTTTCTTCCAGGATTTTGAAAAGGAAAGTCACACTTATAAAATTGTATTATGTTGCCGATGGTCATTTTTCCAGTGGCAGAGTCAAAAGGGTCATAAATGTGGAAAATCTCAGCCGATGTGCTCTGTGGGTTTGTCCTTGGCTGGGGTTCCTGCTTTTGGAGGATTCAGACATCCCAGGATCTGAGGGGGAAGATGAAGGCATGCGCAGAGAGAACCTTTCCTCGCCCTGCCAGGGTGGGAGCATGTGGGGGCTGTAGCTCACTAGCTGCTGCAGCCTCTTGTGCAGCCATGTCCCAGCAAATTGTTGTTATGTCCATCTTGAAATTTCTCATGGCTCTGAAGGGATGCTCTGCTGTCCATGCTGGAAGTTTGTCCACTTTGATCCTGCTGTCTTCGTAATCTGCCAAAGGTAAACACATTGATATGGTGTGTAGGTAACTACCTGAATGGCAGCCATTGCCTGTCCTGTGGAGAGCTGCATACACCTGCATATAAAACATATTCCTGCACCCCTAACTCTATTAACAACCTGGCCTTTAAAGCTGCCATTTCTTCTAAACACCAGTGATTGCTTCCTCCTAAATATGTGCAGCTGGGTCTTGATCTTGGTCAAACACTTCTCCCATTAAAACCTATCATAAATAGGCAGCAGAGGAGAGCACTTTCTACAGGTTAACACCTCTGCTCAGACTGTAACAGGACACAACCTCCATCTAGCTTGAGGCAGCAGTAAGCAGCTGCTCCCCTCCTCTGTCCTACAAAATTATCAGTAACCTCCACCAGTACAAGAGAAAAATACATAAGATGAAAATATATCCAGTATTCCGCTTGTTACTACTTCAGATGTTGTCAAAGCCTCCTTGGTGGTTTCAAGGAACAACAACAACAACAAAATCTACATTGTTTAAAGATGGCTAAGTTATCTTCTTTTGGCATCATTTTCTAGACAACAGCAACACCCCTAGCAGCACCTGCAGTCCCCACCATTTTTTTAATCATTGAGCTTCGTAGCGTCTCTGTTCAACACTGATATCAACTTCTGAGATTTTACTGTGATTCATGTGATATTCAGTTTCCCTCCAAACACAGATACATTGCAAGTACTTTCAAGAAGGGTGTAAAGAAGCTATGGGAGCTATGAGGTAGAGACTAATTTTTTTAAAACATAATTAGTTGCTGTTTTGGAGGAATTTTTATCTGACTGTTTTCTCAGAAAGAGAAACAGCTGTTGGTGTGTTCTCCAAAAAAGCATGAAGGGTTGGCACCAGAGGCCCTATGGAAGAAGCCGGTTGTTACAGTGAATACAAGTGGTATATACGATATACTTAAAAAAAACTTTGCATGTAACATCGAATATGGAGAAAAAATAATTGAAAAGCATGTAAAAATGAAATGTAAAGGATCAGTCTCAAAGGGTAAAATACTTCCAGGTGGCATAAAGACTATGGAGACATCATACTGAATACTCACAAGAGAATGCAAAGAACATGAAAATTCTACCATAGCTAAACTGTTGAATAAAGGAGACTATCTAAAGTAAAAATAATGGAAATGCTGTCCAGATAGGTCAAGTTTAAAAAAGGACAAACATGGGCGTGTTAAATAAAAAGCTATAAAGCAGACTAAAGAAAACCAAAAACCCCAACATATTAGAGGAAAAAATTGCTAAAAACATTTACCTGAACCGTGATTTTTTCAAGTGCACCAGAAATACGATGGCTACCAGTGAGTCTACAAGTCGATGGGTAACCGAGATATTAGAGGATAGCGTAAGAAATACGAGTCCCTAGCTGAAAAGCCAATGAATTATCTTTGCCAGTGTTCATGACAAATGAGCTTAGGGACATTCCTTTCTTTATGAGAAATTTGTCCATCATCTCCAGTCGAAACATCAGTCAAACAACATTAGAATCAATTGTTCAAATGTATGTTGACAAAGCATCAAGACAGTGGATTTTCACCCGAGGGCTCTATGAAAAAAGAAATATATAACTTCTGCACAGCTGAGTGGAGCATGTGACTTACTGTTGAAACTGTCTTGGCATCAAGGAATGGAAGACAGGAAATGTGATGGCTTTTTTTTTTTTCTTTTTAAATTAGATAAGGGCTTCAAAAAATGATCCAGGGGACTATCTGTAATTGAATGAGACAAATCCTTGAAACACCTTATGGTCTGGTCCCCTGGCCTTTACAAGAATGAGGTATTTGTCAGCATCAAGAAGAAAGGCTTCAGTGCTTGGAAATTCATGTTTCAAACTGTTTCTTGCAAACCTGTGCAAACTGCCAAGTAGTGGAGTGAGACAAATTTTGACTCTATGGAGATGTGAGGTATCACTGTGTTAGTCTAAGACATGCAAGTACTTTCTCCCTCACTTTTTTTTAATATTTACTTGGTTCATAAAACACTAAAAAAGAAGGCATTTACTGTACTGCTAAAATTAACGGGTAAATAAGTTGTCTCCCAGTAACAGCATAAAGAAGGAAAACACCAATTTATTTTTTGAAAACCACTCAAACTGGCACAAAGGCAGCATGTAAGGAGAACAGTGGAAAAAGGAGGAAAATGAAGCCCATGCTGAGTTCAGAAGATATCACTGATCAGCCTGGAACATCCCATTCGCTTACAGAGGTGGTTTCTATTGTTGATTGATTTCCATTTATGCTCTTTTATCCTGTTCCTACTCCCCAGGTCTATTGCTATAATAATAATGGGGGTCTGGAAGTGCTAAAGGAATACATTGTTTTAGCATTGGTTCACTGTATTCCCTGTTCAAACATTTTCTGTTTCCATATCTCGACTCACTACCACACATTTACAAATTATCAAAGGGAACAATAGGTTATTAGCCTGACAATGTAGTAAAAATTTAACTGTTAAGTTGTTAATAATTTATCAATCACTGTATTCAGTGACTGAAACTGCATTAAAGACTTGACTAGATGTTTGTTAAGGTCATGGGAGATGCTGATTCTGTTTCTACTTCTGTCACCCTTTGGACATATTGCAGCTCTTTTCTGTGCCTCAACTTCTCTCTTGACAAGTAAAGAAAATGTAGAGGGATGAAGCTGAGGGAGAATTATATTTATCCAGGAATCTCATGTGGTTTGGAGCTGTAGGCATAAATCTGATGAGCTGGATAAGTTGTGGTTAAGAAATAAAACCAAAAAGAACATTGAAGCCATGCCTGGACTGACGAAACCTTGTGTTCTTATCAAACCCATACCCACAGGAGATTTTTCTGGATAAACTGGTGACAGACCATGTTATAGGCTTGTACTTGCAGTTCTCAATTAGGCAAAAGATGCAATGAACAGGAGCATGCCAGGCAGTGTGGGACTTTGCTTGTAGTTGCACATCAGCTGTTGAGGCAGCTGCTGCTGAGAACGATGGAAGCTGGGAGCTTTGTGCCTCTAAGCACTGCTCTGTGCCTCACAGGCCTGCCTGAGAAGAAGAATTACAGTCTGGTGTCTGTGATGCTTAAGAAAAGAAGATTGCATACATAATCAAGCAAAATATAATTATTCTACATAGGTAATTATGCATATATGCATTATTGAATATATAAAAAGACAGAAGTAAAGAGAGAAGACCAGCTAAAAGCTAGCATGGAAACTATAATACTGAAGCAAAAAAGATCACTAAAACTGTGGCAGGCCAAAATGAAATGTCACCAACATATAATGAAACCAGTAGCAAACTTGGAGACCACCAGGGAAGAGCTTACAGCTCAGGATTGTTCTCTAGATGAAGAAAAATTTTAAAAGCCCTTCTTCAGGCTAAGGATAAGTTCAATGAAAAAGAATTAAAAGTTGCTGATTCAATGTAACTGACTGTCAAAATTTCAGATTTGCTAAGAGACTAAGGCCTCCTTCCAAACCACTGCAATTTCATCAAAAATAAAATAAGGCAGTTGGTCTGTACATCGAAAGAAGTGTGGCCAGCAGATCAAGAGAGGTGATTCTGCCCCACTACTCTGCCCTGGTGAGACCTCACCTGGAGTACTGCATTCAGATCTGGAGCCCCCAGCACAAGAAGGACATGGACCTGTTGGAGAGCATCCAGAGGAGAGCCATGGATCAGAGGGCTGGAGCACCTCTCCTATGAAGACAGGCTGAGAGAGTTAGGGTTTTTCGGCCTGGAGAAGAGAAGGCTCCAGGGGAGCCTTATAGCGACCTTCCAGTGCCTGAAAGGGGCCTATAAGAAGGCAGGGGGAGATCTGTTCTCTGTCTGTAGCGACAGGACAAGGGGTAACAGTTTTAAGCTAGAAAACAGTAGATTTAGGTTAGACATTAGGAAGAAGTTCTTTAATATGAGGATGGTGGATCACTGGAACAGGTTGCCCAGAGAGGTGGTGGAGGCCCCATCCCTGAAGGCATTCAAGGTGAGGCTTGATAGGGCTCTGAGAAACCTGACCTAGTTGGAAATGTCCCTGCTTATTGTAGGGGGGTTGGACTAGATACCCTTTAGGGGTCCCTTCCAACCCTGATCACATTCTGTGATTCTATGATTTCAACCTAGCTCTAAACGGCAGACAGGCTCAGGTCAAGACCTAAACAAATCTCACCACAGCAGCTGTGTGTGAACAAGCAGTCTCTTCATCTAAAACATTGGACAGTTGTGGAAATGAAATTTATCTCTTGTTCTTGATTCCTTTGTGCCAGAGCTAGAGCACTTTTCCATCAGGTGTTCTCAGCTTTTAAAAAACATGGGTACCATGACATGGTTCCTGTAATCATGGCAAAATAAGTGCAGTCTGGGCCATTGTTTTGCCAATTACCTGGCCCAGCACAAAGAATGCCACCATTACATGGCCAGTAACAGAAGAAATAAACCCACTCACCGTGGGTGATATAACGAAAGGAAAAACGAACTTAACTACAAACTCAATAATGGAAGAGAAAAGAAAACAGGCAGTCACCTCAACAGTCGAGGGGGAGACCAACCATACCCCAAATATCACCATAGCCATGCACAAACTACCCTGGCAAATACCAGAGAGGTGTACCAGCAGTACGTGATACCTTCCACAAAGGTACATGGCTAAACTACGACAGATACCAAAAGGATAAACAATCAAATCCACTACCCATATTCCTGTGAACTCTGTTACCCTCGTCTCATCTAATATACTCGTTCTGTCCCACTGTTACTGGGAAGTTCCGGTTGCAGTGAGCAGTCAGAAGGCCTTTTCGTAACAGGGGAAAACTCTGCGTGGTGTGTCCACCCACAGGTCGGCTTCCCAAACTCGCTGCAAGCGGGGCCAGCTTTTGTATCTTCAATAGGGGGACACCTGCTATTTTTTCCTCCCTATTGGGTTCCGTCCAAGTTCGGCCAAGCCTGGGAAGAAACCCAAAGAGGAGGAGGAGGCACCTCTGTCTCCTTTGTTCTGTCTCTCAGGATTAGCTCCCACAGCTAATTTCCCAGCAGAGAAAAATCCTCTGCTGGTTTCAGCCATACTATCCGGTTATGAGATTCATCCATATGTCAGCTTCAATTCAGGCCCTAACACTTCAGCCATCCTGTTTAAAAATGGCACTAATGCAATAAATCATTTGTGGGAGACTGCTTTGCAGTGAATTACTTATGTTGCCTTTAACCTGATGCAGCTACAGGCTGTCGTAACTTGATAAAGGCCCAGGGGGAATGAATGGCTTGAAGGGGACTCAGCTGTGGATCTGAACCAGGTAGCCGTTCCTGTGCTGAGTACTATTGACTGAGAGTAAATTGCAAAATGGTCAGCTATAGATGAAAAAAGTGAACAAGTGTTTCTAGTGGATAGTCATAAAGAAAAAAAAATGCAAGGAAAGGAGGATGAAAATTAGTTTGAACAGTGTCTATTACATTTAATCCATGACAACTCCATACCAATACATAATTAGTCTCAGAGACAGTAATGCTGAGAATTGAGTGGTTCTGCTCAACCAACAAAGAGATAATCTGAGTTTTCTTTCCCCTCATCATGTATCCATCCAATATTGATAGGGCGTGACACTGAGCATTGAACAACCTCCTCTCCAGCAGCAAGGAGCAAAGGAGCTACAGCAACCACTACAGGAACGCATCAAGAAAAGTATCTGAGCCTTCAGTCAAGTCTTGGGCTTCATCAGTATTTCTGGTAAAGTGTGTGAGCTGTGGAAAGGTTTTTAAGATTCTTATTATCTTGATACTCAGATATTATAGTAGAGTTCCTGCAGTATTGATTTCCAATGCTGGATCTTGAATCAGATATTGGTCAGGTGGAAGGGCTTTCAAAAGACAGGGATAAGTTGTTGGTCAAAAAACCACTATAGCAATATAAAGCAGTGACATCAGGCTTACAAAATGTAGCTGCTGTGTTTTACAGCTGTATGGAGACCGTTACACGGCCTGTCATACTTATCTGTTTGCTCTGGCCAGATAACACCTTGGTGCATGATAACACCTTCATGCAGCTGATATATTCACTGATGTCAGTGTGAAACTGAAGCCTCGGAAATACGAGATGTTTTAAACACTGGGCGTGTATACACTCAGCAACCATTGAGAACAGAGTTTCTGCTGACAAAAGATAATTCAAGCCAGACGGAACTACCATTTCTCTGACACTCCACACATACCAGATCCTACAGGAAACTCTTTTGATTATGGAAAATTTGCAAGTGAGTTTGCCAGTGTTGCAAACCCAGTGGCCTGAGTGTGGAGGAAAGAGAAGGGTCTGAGTGGGCAGTGGATTTGCTTTACCATGTCTAGATTTAACATTTTACCATGGCCTATTGATATTTCAAACACTTTGCTGGGGAAAACAGGTGCTTTTGTTTTGGTTTGTGGGAAAAACGGGCATAATAAGAAGAGCTTTAGGAACTGCAGTTTTATTGTAGGAAAAAAAGTTCTATTAATGGAAACTTTTACTTCCCTTACAAAAAGCTCCGAGGAGTAGATAAACCTGTGAAACATGTATCTCAATTATTCTTCACAAGGGAGGGGCTTTGAGGTCAGAATGGATGAGGCATGTCTATGCTAGCTTTTCAAATTCATGAGTCCTGGGAGAAAGCTTGCTAAATAGTTAGAAACCCACCTCAGTTCTGTAATTTAACTGGTACATAGAATTAATACTGATGTCTTGTCCAGATGGCCTTGCTAGAAGGCTAATTCTGAACATGTCCAAATCAGAAGAAAAAAACCTGGTCTCTCATGGGGAATGACTAGGCTCAGAAAGAAGTAATATATTTCAGCTAGACATCTATGGGCATGTCACTGTGTATTGTCCATGGGAGCACAGATACAGAAAGTACAAGAGGGATTTCAGAAAAACAGTAAAGACCCTTATGTCAAAATTCTGTATTTTTAGGATATCAGTTGGTAAATAAAGACCTTTGAAAGATAGTATTCTTTCAAAATGCAACACTAAAAACTTGTTCTCAATCGAAAAGGTCTAGCAATTAAATTTTGTAAAGGAATTAGAAGAACCGGAAAGTGTCAGACATAGGCATTTCTTTGTTATGTCCTGGTCATAGAAAATAGAAATGTGGAACTTTTGCCATACAACTAAAATTGCTGGATATTCTGGAGTTGCAAAAATTCCAGCCAAATTGAAAATAATTTTTACAGAGTGGTGTCATGCTGTAGAGGTGAACTCCATAAAGTAAGAAGACCCTTACTGTAATAATATCTCACAGGGATACTGGGGAATACCCAGGATGTCTAGCCAAAATAGTAGGCAGTCAAGGCTGGAGTGAGGTACCTTGGCCCTGAGGGCAGGCAACGTGCTGGTTTGGTACCCATTGCTATTTCCCACTATCTGTTCTTAATTTTAGTTTTTATTCAGTGTGGTAATGATGCATCAAAATTTGTATACAAACATAAGCAAAAAATACCTGGGTGAATGAATCAGATGTGGTCAACATGACTGCTTCCTCAATGTGGTGATGCTTTAATTCTTCCCAGCCCACCACTACATGTCCCTGAACACAACTGATCTGTCTTAATGATAAAGAAGCACTGTTTTACCAAATGATCTGGAATTTGCTTTCTGAAGAAATGGAGATGATTAGTGAGTGTTTAGTTATTAGTGAGTATATCCCTCATCAGAATGGTATTCCTTGCTCTGTTACAGACAAAACGATGATGAAACTCTCAACCCAAGCAATTCAGTAAATTTATGGTTCTCTAGAGCTCCACTAACTATATCCCCACCCATCTCCTTCATTTCCATTCAAAGGGTGTATAAAGAAAGACTTATGAGACTTTGGAGTATAACTGTAGCATTAAGACTTGCTGATTTCCTGCAAGTACAGAGTATATCCCTGTGTTCCTCACATTTCAGAGTGGTTCTATGCAGAGAATCACAGAATCACAGAAAGATTTAGATTGGAAAAGACCTCTAGGATCAAGTCCAGCCTTCATCAAACATCTCCCTAACCCCTAGACCATGTCTCGAAGTGCCACATCTACCCGTTTTTTTGAATGCCTCCAGAGATGGTGACTCCTCCACTTCTGTTGGAAGCCTGTTCCAATGCCTAACCACTCTTTCAGTAAAGAACTTCTTCATTATATCCAATCTAAACCTCCCCTGGCGCAGCTTGAGGCCATTACCTCTTGTCCTGTCATTAGTTACCCAGGAGAAGAGACCAGCACCAGCCTCACTACAACCTCCTTTTAGGTAGTTGTAGAGAGCAATTAGGTCTCCTCTCAGCCTCCTCTTCTCCAAACTAAACAATCCCAGTTCCCTCAGGCACTCCTCATAATACATATTCTCCAGACCCCTCACCAGCTTTGTTACTTTTTCATGCTTTAGCCAGAAAAAGAGTCAATTCCCCAAGTTCACGCAAAAATCTCATCTTTTGTAAAATTCCTTATTTAAGCATTATAGGAGTTCATGCACATCAGCAAGAGCGCACATACTACAAAATCAGGGTCATTTTTTGGCAGTGTACACAAGTCCTTTCAAAAATAATGGGTTATATGCATGTGCATCTTATATCACACTTTGAAAACTTCCCCTGTTATTTTTTCTGCCATCATGCAGGAAATAACTGTAGAAATATTGATAACTAAGCAGGATTTCTGGGACAATAAGCAGCTTGGCTTGTCATCTGGCTGCCACTGTGGGCAATAAGAATGGAGTTTGATACATGGACACTTAATAATTTTCTGCCTGCATTTTTAAAGGTTTCTCTTATAAATTGGTTCTTGCTGTGTTCTATTTTTGTAAAAATTGAAGAAGCTGGCAGTATTTTACAATTGTAAATGAGTGTTACTCTTTTGCCTGTAGCACCATTATTCTGCTTACTAGTTCTCATCTGCCATGTTTTCATTCAACTACCTTTTTTAGCAAAAAGGTAAAATAAAGAAGAATAAAAAAAGTGAGCAAAGCATCCTTATCAGGTTATTTTAACTGAATAGCTTATTTGGGAAGACTATCCTTTCTTTTTAAACCAAAATAGCCACCAAATATATCAGAAAGGAGTGAAGATTCCTGTATTTGTTCTCTTTTTTAAAAAAGTTAATTAAAATAAGATGATCATAAGTTCAAGAAATGTGCTTATTTTACACTTCCATCCATAAAGATGAAAACATTAACCTTTGCTCAGTGTAAATCTTAAGGAAACATGCTAACAAAACAGAAGAAATACAATATTCCTGGATTGTCCATGTCTTGTTGGTGTGAGCTGCAGGTTCCATCTTGCCCTTTCATGGTCAGGTTTGCTTCTGAAGGAATCCAGGGTGCAGGGTGAGGAGCTAGAATGTGGTTAGGACACATGAACAGAGGTAAGTTTCTGGCCAGATTCTGCAAAATTCCCCAATTAGAAAAGAAGTGCTCTGATTTTGTAGCAACATATATCAGAACTAATTGATATAACATCTGCCAAATTATTCATCCACTTCCCATTCCCCATCGGTATGCAGTAGGGCTCTCATGACAGGCAGCAAATAGAGTGCTGCATGGGAATGTCATTTCTGTATTTTAGGCATCAGTTACATTCACACCAGAGGGTAAAATGGTGTAGGGCTGGGTGTCTGGAAGCTAGGTGGCACACACTGGCTTGCATCCTTATGGCTAATCTCTCTAATCTTCAAACCAGAGTTGTTGTATTCCAGCTGCCCATTAGGCAGCCTGTGGTCTAACCACTGAAACAT
This sequence comes from Eurystomus gularis, assembly GCA_013400335.1. Taxonomy (NCBI): domain Eukaryota; kingdom Metazoa; phylum Chordata; class Aves; order Coraciiformes; family Coraciidae; genus Eurystomus; species Eurystomus gularis. The sequence continues at coordinate 222,401 of VZZY01014491.1, read as the reverse complement.
GAAGGGAATTGCTTCAGAGAACGATTTTGGCCTGGGAAAAATTATGCAAGGAACCATGCTAACAACTGAGCAGTATGGAAATTGCCTATATCCTGCCTTTAAAAAATAGGCAGAAAACAACAATGAAAGTGAAAAACGCAAGATAAGAAAAAAAAGAGTAAAAATGGAAAAAGGAGAGTTAAACACCTGAAAAATAAGGAAGGATTCAAAAGAATCCCAACTGTGGGGGTTTAATTAATTAAACTAACTAATTATATACCTAATTAAAACTATCTCAAAAGCGAGTTGTATATATCTAGTGCTCTTTTTTATTAAAAAGCCCTCTTTACACCTAACAGAGGAGTGGTAACCATGGCAAAGTTTATAGTGGGCTCTTCTTTTCTTTAGCTTGTGTACAGAATGACCTTAGTAGAGCTTTCACGAAAATAGAAATCACTGAAAAGTGTATGAATTTGCTAAGCATTTTCAGGTAAACAAGGCAGGCACAATCTTGTTCTGCACCAGAGGAAACTTGGGGAAGATCAGGGCAGACCTGAGGACTGACTGGAGCAGAGTCAACACACATCACTGAGCAACATCAGTGCTGAGTCACACAACTCCAAACTGAAAATTAGAGTCTGTAAGCTCCGATAATTTCCCCTCACTCTAGAGTTTGTGTAGAGAACCAACATGTGCAGAGCAGCTGTAGATGAAACACAATGTCACTGTCTGCTTCTGTAATAGCAGGTATGCATTTTGGGAGACCTGGGTCCAAGTAGTAACCTCATCAAATCACTAACAAGAGTGGATGTCATGAGTCTTGAGCTCTTCCTTGGTAATGTTCACATTTAAAACTTGCTTGTTCTCGTCCTCCTTCCCCCATGGCTAGGTACATATGGCTTAAATGCAATTGCCCCACAAGAGGTGTTGGTGTCATACAAGATGCCCTCGATTACCTGACACTCAAAGAAAGCAGAGACACCAGAAGACCACAGATGACCTGTGCCTGGCAGCTACACATTTTGTTTTGCAGAAATGAACTAAGCCTGCAACTGTGGGATGGATTTTATGCCAGTTAACTGTAGACAACTGCAAGATTAGTTCAGGCTCTCTCTGAAGGATAAATAGAGGCACTAACACAGATTAATTAGTTCCAGTCTAAGATATTTTATATATGTGTCACAGATTAACCTTGGGAGACACAGCTCTCTCCTCACTGGCTACTAAAGGATTTTAAACTAAATAAATTATTTTAAGATTGGCTAATTTAAAGGAATATAGTTTTGTTGCTTCTCTAGAAAAATAGGCATACCTTTCCTCTCTGAACTGCAGATTCAAAGCTCATCCTGACTAGCAACTCGGTAAACTCACCACACACTGCACTGCTTAGCAGAGCCAATGTGCTTCTGGATTAGAGCTAATTTACACCCACACTGTTCAGGCGTGCAGAAATTGAATAGTCCCATCAGCCTGGAACACAGCACACTGATAAACACTGCCAAGAGCTGGGTAATGAAGTCGCTGAGGAGCACAGGGGTGCAATTGCCTGTTCATCCATGCAGATGTGCCTGTAGCATATTCAGGCTCTGGGTCTGCCAGCAATGGCTTTTCTACATGACTTCAGCTGTATCTTGAAAAATACTTTGTCATCTAATTCCCATTTATTTCAGATACCTTTGAAAATCTTGCATATATTCTTTGGGGCAGGAGTTGTTCTGCATCTAACCAACCTTTAACTTAGTCTGTCTTTGACCCCAAAGAGTACTGACTGCTTCAACAGAAACAGTCATCATCTCATGTCTGTTTTCTTAATACACTGTGATATATGTGTTTTGATAGCTAAGTAGATTACCATGTAATCATTCAAATAACTCTGTTTCAACTCCACTTAAATTTAAATGGCTGAGGCACAGACTAAAACTTACGCTTTATTACAGTTGGATGTGAAAAGTAAAATTTTGGAGGAAGTATCCCCACGTAGCACAGATGTCTTCTTGTACTACTGACACTCATGACATTTACTCCCACCCTTTCCAAAAATCCTTGGGGAAATATGCTTACACCATGGGTAATTGATTCAGGTTGATAGTTCCTGCTGAGTAATTACGCTCGGTAAATGCCTGTGAATATAATTTTCTATCAACCAGCAATTTATAATCAAACTTAATGGGTTCAGGTGCACATACAGCGTGAGCGACGTGAAATACTAGCATGTGGAAGTCAAGTGACAAACTACACTGGATGTTGTAGCATGTTGACCTGCAAAGTCTTGAGATCTCAGGTTTACCCAGGGAATTGATGAAGCAAAATAAGAGTGAAGACATAAAGTAAATAAATGAAAACACCAAGCGATGTGGAGCCATTTAAAAAAATGAGACTAAAACAATCAATTAACATTAAGCCGTGTTCAGACTAGTACAATAGGTGCCTCTTAAAAGTGAATTATTGCCTGTCCAAGACTAGGAGCATCCTAAAAACGTCTATCTTGTTTAACCACATTTTAAAATGTGAACTAGTTTTTCTAGTTTAGACACATCTGTAGATCCACATGTACAAGGAAGAGGAAAGCAGCTATGAAATTTCCAAATAATACATTGGTGGTTAGACTTTGTGGGACCACAGGGAGAAAATTCTCTTCCTAGTTAACCAGAATCCAGTTTAATAGCTACAGCCACTTGCCCATGAATAAGACTATTTTTCAGCACTGTGGGCCAAAACTCATTCTCAAGAAAGACAATAATTTCCTAGCCTGCCTTTGGTGTGTATCCTGAAGGATGCAGGCTCATCCTTTTGTTAGCTGACAGCAGATGGATAGATCACAAGAGTTGCTTTGAAATACTCTCTTTCTGTTTTCTTCTGGTGAAAGTTTCAAGATAAAGTGATCCTTTGGGCCAAGTCCAAATGAAATATATGGGGAGAAGGACAATTTTTCATCTGCATCTAGAGTTATATCTACTTTTCTTAAAACATGTTCTCAGCCCCTGCCATTCTCACCAAGACCCTGGACCTCAGAGAAGGAAGATTTTACAGAGGAGCTGGAGTGAAGAGTTAAGAGAGCACCTGGAGTTAACAGACAGCAGATCACAGCAACAAGCACAATTTTGCTAACAGACTGAGAATTTAAAGACAAATAATAACAAGATGCCTGTGAAATGCCTGCTGCCTTTACAGTGACAATGATGCACGTGTCTGCAGCTCTGTGGCAGTGAACTGTGTGTGTGTGTGTGTGTGACAGATTGCCACAGCAAAGCAGGACTGTACAAAAGGGCAGCCAGCCATCATTGAAACATGGTCATTCAACCCCATCTAGTTTCTTCTCTTTGCTTTCATTACTCTCCTCTGGGGCTGAGAAGAGGATCCTGGTTCAGAGGTGCATGGGGAAAATATTAGCTGTGACAACCTACTTGTGTAGCAGCACTGATTACCTTATGTGGCATGTCTAATTGAAACTGCAGCTCCATGGGAGCTGCAGAGTCAATAATTTAAGAATTAAGGTATGTGGAAGGCTGTATTGGGTTTGCATGGCAAGGTTTTGGTAGTGGAAGGGCAACAGAGTTGGATTCTGTGAGAAACTGCTAGAAGTTTCCCCTGTGTCTGATAGAGCCAATGCCAGCTGGCTCCAAGATGGACTCACTGCTGTCCAAGGCTGAGCCCATCAATAATGGTAGTAAAGCCTTAGTGATCACATATTTAAGAAGAGGAAAAGTTGCTGAGCTACAGTGGGTTTGTTGGCAGAACTTGTGGCCCCATGGGGAACCCACACCGGAGCATTCTGTTTCTGAAGGACTGTACGCCATGGAAGGGACCCATGCTGGAGCAGTTCGTGAAGAACTGCAGCCCACAGAAAGGATCCATGTTGAAGTAGTTCATGGAGAACTGTCGCCTGTGGGAGGGACCCGCTCTGGAGTGGAGGAAGAGTATGAGTAGTCCTCCCTCTGAGGAGGAAGGAGGGGCCGAGACAACTTGGGACGAATTGACCACAAACCCTGTTCCTCATCCCCTGTGCTGCTTATGGGGAGAAGGCAGGGAAAATTGGGAGTGAAGTTGAGCCTAGTAAGAAAGGAGGGGTGTGGGGAAGGTGTTTTTAGGATTTGGTTTTGTTTCTCATTCTCCTACTCTGATTGGATTGGTAATGAATTAAACTAATTTCCCCAAGTTTAGTCTGTTTTGCCTGTGATGGTAATTGATGAGTGATCTCTCCCTGTCCTTATCTTGACCCACAAGCTTTAAGTTATGTTTTCTTTCCCATGTCAAGCGAAGGAGTGGAGTGATAAAGTGGCTTTGGTGCGCACCTGGTGCCTAGCCAGGGTCAACTGCCACAAAACCCAGTCTGGCTCTACCTGGTTACGGGGACCTGAAAATAAGTATTCTCTGACTGGAGTAAGTGTCTGGGAGGAGGCTTGGTTCAGCCCTACCCATCTCCTTGGAGCAGCAGGCTTCCAGGAATCAGAGTGTGTTGGTTTCCAGGGAACAACCACAGTCTTCATGGATCTCTCTGCTGGCTCACCTCTCTCCACCTATTCCTCACACAAGGTTTCTCTGCTGAAGTCCAAAATTCAGATTCACAAGAAGTCTAGCTGACTGTGCATTTTCTTCATTTCCTGAAGGATGGACTCTCCCAAAGGAGACTTGGATGGTAGTTCACTTGTGAGCGCATAGCATAATTTGCAGCCTTTAGTTAGTTACCAAACCTACACAACACATGGGGAAAGTGTGTACCTAACACAGGGATCCACAGAAGTCACTGAGCTGCCTAGGCTAGTCACTATGGTGCATCCACAACAAGAGTAGATGTTATGCCTAGGTGAGACACACAGGAAAAGTATCTCCAGCTAGGTTTCAGAACCCTGAAGTCTTCCCAGCAGATGGGTGCCTGATGTCCCTTGAAACACAGCAAGGACAATCTGAGTCTTACCTAAATTGCCTACTGGCCTAGGTCGGCTTTACTTATATCCAAAAAGGAGATATATAGATGTACTTGCATATAAGCATATATGTACACACACATATGTAAATTTTACTGTGCAACCCTTGTGCTGTTATGAAGACTCTATATTAAGATGGAGACCTTACCAGCAGTGAGAAAGCATTAAAGCACATGCACAGCCATTCCATCTAACAGAAATTCCCATCTCTCATAGCGGCCCATTTCAGACTCTAGTGGACACTGTCAAAGAATAAGCCAAATGGAGACAAATGTCTGTTCTGGCATATCCTCCCTGCTTCTTACGTTTCCAGACTTCCCAAACCAATGAGCACATTGAAGGTCTCATGAATCTTGATGGATTTTTTTCCCCATGAATTTCTCTAACACTTTTCTGACTCTTTTCCTATGTTTAGCATCCAAAGCACCACTCAGCACTTTGCTGCATTGCACAAAAAGGCATAGTTTGTTTTCTTTTAAGCCTTCAGCCTGATAACTTTGTGACCTTGAGTTACCAGAAAGAGTGAATAATCATTGCTTAGTCATCTTCTCAGTATATTTCATAACATATTATTATTTACCCAGTTTCTGTCTTTTCAGTTGTCTCTTCGCTGAGTTTAAACTAGTTCAACTCTATGAAATCCTTCAACATGAGCCATGCCACACCTCTGGTCAATCCTGTTTTTCTTTTTTTTTGCAACCATTCTAAATTATCTGTAACTTTTTTGAGGTAAAGAAGCAGAACTGTACACAGAATGGAAGATGCAGGTGTATGTATATGAGCTTATATGCGTATACACACAAGGGCATCCTGATGTTCATTTCTCCATAGCTTTCTTCATAGTTTTGAGCATATTAATACCTTTTGTTATCCACAATCTTCAAAATCTCCTTCACACCTGAAGCTAATTTAGAGTCTATTGTCCTAAGGGTAAAGTTTAGATTATTTTCTTCCTAACATATTTGCATTTATCAGTATTCAATTTCAGGTGCCATTTCTTACTACCCTGCAACTCAGACCCGTGACTATCATTATCTACTGCAGCTCTTTGCAGCCAGATTTAGTTTTGACTACCTCCCTTTCCAAGGCATTTATGAATATATTCAACAGATACACAAAGTATTAGAATGACTGGCAATAATAATGATATATTATTACTGGCTTGTTTCTGCATTGTTGCTTCAGCAACTGGCCCCAAAATACTTTCCTGAAATGGGATCAGGAGTTCAGTTTTCATGACTCATTCTTAATTTATGAAGACCTGTAACAAGTGAGAATTTTTGCTAGTGCAGGTCATGAAGAGAGATGAAGAGAAATCATGAAGGTAATCCCCTACAGGCACTGAACAGTCATGACCTGTTATACAGACTTCATTTACTGTATTTATGATTTGTCCCATGTAACCTATTAAAAAAACAGATCCTATATGGTGCTCAGAACCATACAGTTTTGGCTCCTCTCCAAAGTCTGAGATGTGCTGTCACGGTCCATGTGCAAATGAATATTTTTATTTTCTCTGCATATGAATTGACTTTTGATTAGTTTTTATGAGGTGTACTTGTGTTTAGTATTCTGTAAATGGAAACAAAGTGCTGGTCTACAGTGCTGAGGATCTGCATCTGTTACCCTGATTCTTCCAGGATGACACTTCGGCACAGAGAATGCTCTGATATATGCACCCACACACAAACATTCATTCCCAAAGTTTGATGTCCATTTGGTGAAGTGTAGCCACTTGACATGGTTACTTGCTTGGGAAAACTTTTCCTGGAAGGCTTTGAAAATGAGGTTCCAGATACTCATTAGCATTTTTTTTTTTTCTCCATGAAACTGTGAAGGGAACACATCATTGAAATGATAGCTTTTGTATGACCGCGCTTTTCTCAAAATAAGGGAAGTTGAAGGCATGACTACAGAAAAAAAAATGCCATTTCGGACCTGCTACGCTCAAATCTTTAGGCAGCTTGGCTCACTAAGATGAGAGTCACTTTTGGACTGGTAATTCTGAGCCAGTAATAATGAGCAAGAATCAAACACAGAAGTGAAAGGGCTCGTGTGACCAAGCAGCAGTTATTAGTGCCCCAAACCAAACCAGGTTCAATCACGTTCAGAAATGCATCTTTCTAATTAGGTGAGATTGCAGGAACAGTCTGCAAAAGCAGACATATCCATTACAAAGGGGCAAAAAAAAGATCAGTGGAGAGCAATGAAACCACTTGAAATGCTCAGAAAGAGATGGACTTAAATTGAAATAAGGTCAGCAGAAGTGGCAAGAAAAGAAAAGCTGTGTTGTAGCCTCATCCAAAAAACATTCAGATATAATAGGGATTATGATAATATAAATATATCCAGAGACGTTAAGTGACATAAAATATCTATTAAGAAAAGTACATTCAGTGAGGCATACTGCAAATCATTATTAATATTCAATTCCAATCACACTGAAATCAAAGAGAGCACTCAGAGACTCTGGATTTGAATCTGAAAAGCCAATTGAAAGGAAAGAAAAGGAACAACAAAGAGAGAGATAATATATTTGATCATAAAAAATTGCAGAGGACATCAAGTAAGCTTTTTACCTATTGTATGGACAAAATCAGACATGACTTTAAGCACCTTAATATACTTAATATATATTCCCTCAGCTTTTGCTGTTTATTCTAGGGACAAAATGCTGTCTGTTAATCTAGAATTCTTCAGTACCTTTTAGGAAAGAAATAGGTAGGAACAAACAGTAAGAATTATAGTAGGAAGATAGAAGTAAAAGAGCAGCACTCATCTGAATGCTTCAATTTATGGCAGTTTTTTTAGTGTGGTTGTACTGGAAAATACTGAGAAGATAAATAAGTTGTACCAGTAGTTTCAGAAAGAGGCAAGCTTGTTCAGATCAATGGGGACTAGACAGCTGAACATCATACTAATGTTATTGCAGGATTAGTATTAAGTAAGTATTTTACTTAAATATTAAGTAAAAAAACCCTCCATTTTCAATATAATTCATAATTTTTTGAAAGTTTCCACTAGACTTGTTAAAAATATGGGTATTTTGCTCATTGCTCCATTGCATTTTAAAACCAGTTTTGCAGAATTCTAACCCAGTTTCATGTGCATTGGATATATGAAATACATATTCTACTCAGTAAAAGGTGGCTATATGATTTTTTTCTTTCATTAGCAGGCTGATCATTTTGATGAAAAGTTTGTGGAGTGTCTAACTGAAGGATTATTCTACCTGAGGAGAATATATTTCCCGTCTTTTCTCCTCTGTTCTTTGTTTGCTCACCTCTTTAATCTTAAAGACATCTTTCAGGAAGAAGAGGTGGCTCAGGAACCATAAAGGGTAGGAAATATGATTCCACTACAAGCAAATAATAAATCTATTTCTTCATTTTTGACTCTTTCAGGTTTTTGGATTCATAAACAGATATAGGTGTATGTGAAGATTTCTTTAATGATAACAGCATAAAAATAGCAAAATGATTTGTGCTCAGCTTTTTCATAAAGCTACAAACAGTGTGGCTTTATCTGTACAATCTTTCTTTCCCCCACAAAAAAAAAAATTGAAAATATAGCCCACAGTTTCTAAATTAGATAAAGTTCCTGAAGGATTGCTGGCAAGTTTATGGGAGTACACATTCAGACACTGCAGAATATTTTTTGCTGCATTTCTAAATATAATAAAGCATCTATCCATAGAAATAGATTTAAAACCAGAAAAAAATAATTTGTCAGCAAAAGACTCAAACAAGTCTCTGAAATTGACTTCAGATCATATACTTAATCTAAGACCCAGTGCATAGACCATTTTAAGATCACGGTTTACATGTTCAAAACCAAGTAAGAAATTTTACTGACACTCTTAAGAAGAATAGGAAAAATTTCTTGCACCACATAAAACTTGGATTGGAAAAGGATTTTCCTATGTTATTTTACTTCAGATCAGGACAGTGTGTACCCCTCTCTTAAAGGTACTGACATATAACGTCCACATGGACTGATGACTTACATCTGTGTCATATCAAAAGACATACATGCATTTTAATTTGTATAGAATCACAGAATCATTTAGGTTGGAAAAGACCTCTAGGATCATCCAAGTCCAGCCTTCATCCAACATCTCCCTGACTCCTAGACCATGTCCCAAAGCGCCACATCTGCTCGTTTTTTGAACACCTCCAGGGATGGTGACTCTACCACTTCCCTGGGCAGCCTGTTCCAATGCCTAGTAGCAGTTCACATCCACTGAAATATTGATGTAAATAAGAATAATGCCATCCATTTAGTGACATTTCAGCCACTCTGGTACCTGAAGCACTGGGGAAAAAAATGAAGATAAAATCTGTAAGGGATTTCATTCTGGATGCTTAATGTTTTCCTGCACAAATGTAGAAGAAGGTGTAAAGCTACATCTTCAGAATAGCTTAGCCCTTTTACATGGAGTAGAAAGTATTTTCAACCCATGAATTTTGCATATCATTAAAGCTGTTCCCAGTCTGCCTTTCCATTACTGGGGGTTGTATATGAGTGTCCCAAGAGGAAATTACATTGGGGTGAAGATGAACATGGCCCAGATTCAGTTTTCCTTAATCCTTTTATTAGGAGAAATGGAGTATCATATGAAAAACTGTTGACTCAGATCACAGAAAGACTTTGGAACATTCAGGGTCCATTTTGCAGATATGAAAGCAATATTCCCTTCAGATTTCACAAATTTCCCAGACTGCATTATAGGATTATCAGTAATAAGAATATGCCTAGCTAAAGTGAAGAACAGAACTACACCGGGACTTCTATAACTGCCACTTTTAGTACACAGGACAGTCCTTTGCACTTATGCAAATCTTAGAAAAATGGTTTTGTTTCACCTTCTGGAAACTTCTTTGTTTGATAGAGCTGTTTTCTGGCTTTTTCTACAGAGAAACTGGGAATAGTTAGTCTTTCCTCCATTCCTCCTCATCTCCCCTGTGTATTCTGAATAGTATCAACAGAAGATACTGTGTGATCAGGAGTGTGTAAGTAAAGATATACTTATCTAATTTTTGCTGCCCATTGCTGATAATCACTGAGTATGTTTCTTTGTCCAGGAAGTCCTGTACAGTTAAATCCAATATATAAAGAAAACAGCTATATCAAAACTTTGAGTCCTTCTTTCCTCATTCCTGTTTTAATAGGATACATTTGGTGTGTGTTTGGGAGTGTATGATTGTGCTTTCTGCTTGTATACAACAACCTGCTTATTTTTAATTTTTCAAATCTTTCATCCTATTTCACAACTATTCGAGCCACAGATAGCAGCTACATAATTAAACTATAGTTCAAGCAAATAAGCTGCATTTGAGGACAATGTAAGACTGACTTGTTGCCTGAATGCTGCTGGTAAAGTAATCTGGAAAAACATCAACCTTTTTAACAGGGCCTATTTGTTTGAAAGCTTGGCTTAGTTAAAACGGACTCTGTCTTCCTAATGCACTCATCATGCTTAAAACATTCCTATAATACCAGTTTCCAATTGCTTAACTGCAGAAATCAATAGAAAAGTGAACATGTGCACATTCTGTCTTTGCCAGCATTATCTTAAACTATTAAGTCACTTCATTCAGTCTCCTCAATTACTTTCTAATTCTCTTTAGCCTAGTAAGCCTTTTCCCTACCTCCCTCGCACCCTTATCTGCAATCTAAGAGTTTCTGATAGTCTCTCAAGCTTCTTGGAAAGAAAATAAATACAGCCTATTTCAAGATTTGCAATATCTATTGCAGGATGAAAGATATATAGTGAAAAAGAGACTCAGTCTCAAAGTACCAGAAAGACACTCAATAAAAACTGATTCTGCTTTTCATAGCATATATTTTACAAGTATTGGACTGCAAGATATTGTGGAACTGGGGTGATTAACACTTTAACTACACATTACGACATGACTTTATGTTGCTCAATTAGAAACGTCAGAAATTTTTCCACAAATCCTTTTAGTTTGGGGATTCTCATCTTTTCCCTTGAAAGATGGGCTAATTTTTTTGATTCACACTTTTGTTAGGATTTCTGTAGTGTTCCGTGCCTCAGAAGTAAACTGAGCAGAAGGCTTAAATCACAATACAATGTAGAATTTTGTAGCTGAATACAATGAGTATATAAGGGAGTATGCAGATATTTTCAAATAGCTAGACTATATTAGCAATTCTACTCTATGCAGAGGAATGTGAAGAAATATCAAAACATCTGGCTGCATTAATCTGAGACTGATTTAAAGCCCTGGTTGGGATTGACACCTCACCTAATGATATAGTCACATATTATTGGATATTGTTTTTGTAGGAACAGTTTATAACTTCCAGCATCTGCAGCTGTTTCTAAGAACTTGATCAGCCACGTGGCTTTGGAAATCTATATAAACACAGCTTCAGCCTGTACATACAGCCTTGAGGGCATAGAAAGGTGTAAGGAAACCTATCATTAGTTACTTGGGCTTATACTGTGTAGCCTCTTCTCTCTGGTATGGTGCCATCTCTGTCTGTCGTTGCTCTTCTTTTGTTCCAATTAACATGAATTCACTTTGTACTTCAAAAATTTGACCTCTGCTTCCCTCATTATTAACATTTTTATCTTTGAAAAGTATTACAGAAGTGTCTCCCTGCTCTTCTTCACCTCTAACACAGTTTAAACAAGAAATTATTGTGATCTGGCTTTAGACAATGCAGGATCTGTTGTAGGTCTAGACTAGGTAGTTTTCCAGTCAAAGCCAATCAAGCAACGATTGAAACAAATGCTGTTCTAAATGAAGTGCATGTGTTTTATCTCTTGCTTCCATTTTACTTGTACTTCATTTAAACTTCTTGACCTCTCATCAGCCTCTGAGTTCTTTATAGCTTGTGTTGTTTCTGTAGTTGTGTAATATGAAACAAATGAAAAAACTCCTATGCACTGCTGAAAAAGATTTAAGAATAACACAGCACAATAATGTCAAAAGAATTTGTTCAGTGTTAGTGAACACACACATTGGGATTCTGGAAATGTTTTACAAAATCTGGTATTTTATTTTATCTTTCAAAAATTGCTGTATATTGGGTTATCTTGATATACGATCTGGAGTAGGTGAGAGAGTCGTATCTGGAAATCAACTAGTTCTGTGAACAACTTCTTGGAAACACATTAAATTGATTTATCAATGTAATATTTTTCTAATCTTGTTATTACTATCTTAATCATTTTTATTTTCATGTGTTAATAAAACTCCTACAAAGTCCAGGCATTCCCTAGTTCACTGATACCAGAACTGATTTAGAGAAGTCCACCAAGACCCTTCTGAAAACCTTTAATAAGCTGGCTCAGGCTGGCTTTTCTTTTTCAAGACTCTTGCATAAACATATGGTTCTCTTGTACTAGAGATTGTGCAAAATAACATGAAGAATCTGTAGGACCTTCCTTTTCTTTCTAAGTCCTTACTATAGTTTCTGTGAGCAGTCAGTATTGGACATAGACATGTTCCACAGATTGTAACAGAAAAAATGGGATTATCTATGGCATAATTTCCTTCATCACATCATGTCAGCTGTGCAAAGATGACAATCCCTTTCTCAGTTTTAATTATAGAAGACAGTAATTACCCACATTGTAAGCATAAAGTAAGATAGTCACAACTTTTTAATTAATTTCTAACGTGTCACAACTCCATTAGAAAGGCTTGCAGATATCACAGAATCACAGAATCATTCTGGTTGGAGAAGACCTTCAAGATCATTGGGTCCAACCACTAACCTAACTTTACCACATCCACCACTGAACCCTGTCCCTTTGCCCCACATCTTAATTAAGTCAAATAAAACCACAGAATATACTTGCATGAAATGCAATAATTTGGCCAAAGACACAAACAACTCTCCTGTTATGAGTTATATCCTTTGATACAAACGGGTTTATAGTGGCTGCAACTCAAACACAGCAAAATACGTGAAATGAAGTGTATTAATTGGACCAGGAAGATTATTGGCATCCCTGGGATTCAGACTCGTGTTTCTACGAATTCTGGCTGACCCTTAGACTGCAAAACACTTGTTTTATGTCTGATATAGTTTTAATATTTAGGTCTGTTGAAATAACTAATGCTGAAATAAACTTCTTTACGGTGGTGAAATATGAATAGTGTTTCTAAGTGAGAACACTGCAGTTCATATCATTAAAATGTCATGAGCTACCACTTCCCTTGATTTTGTTCAAGTTGTGAAAAAGCAGATCCTTGTATTATATTTCTTTTGCTTAATTGCTAATAATTTCTCTGGAGGGTGTTAGTGACAATTACCTTCTCTCTCTAAGATACTTTCACCACAAGCACTTCTGCTTGCTTTCAGAGGTGGAAGAACTACAAAACCATCACACCAGAGACTGTAAGAGGAAGAAATCAATGGAAAGTCAGTCTTTCAGCCCCTGCTGCTGTGATCATTAATCACTTTTTCTTACACTGGGAGAAAAAAAAAAGTTTTCAAATTAATTTTAGTAGTGAATGCTAAACAGGCATTAAGAAATGCACTTACTTCTCTCTGTTGAATATGATGAATTCTTTCCTTACGGTTTCCAAGCACTGCTGCAGGTGTACGTTCTTTAAAAAACAGCATGAATAGGTTGATTTAAAAAGATGGAAAATCATAAGCAAAAATCACAACAACAAAAACGGTACTGAAGAAAAAGGCTTATGAATGAATACTATCAAAAGGCATTTTGAAGACTTTTCAAAAGTGGGCCGAGATAGCACAATCATCTTTCTTTTGGAAGAAATTTCCCACAAAAAAATTCCTAAGGATTTTAACATCTAATATCTCTAAGAACAGCTTTCATAAGCATTCAAAATCATTAGGAATAGCAACGGAGTTTATAAAACCCCACAGAAATTAAAATTCAAGTCTGGAAAATGATTATTTCTTAATCTTCTCAGAAGTTTAGACTGTTTATACAATGAGTCTTTCGACACGGGACACATTAGTCAACACTGTAAGAGACAGCTTTAAAACATTTATAAATAATAAGCTTTTCATTGCATTCTTTTCATTTTGGGTACTAGCAGTGGATAAACACTCCTTCTAACTATTTGTCTGTGTGTGGGAAGCATATTTGTCAACAGGCAACACTTTTTCATACTTTAAATGAGCATCTGTGAGAATCTTAAAAATTATTACCGATTAAACATGCTTTTACTATTTAATTGTAATAAACTATTGCTTTTCATCTTGTTTTGGAGGTGGCTTATGCTATACGTGAAATGACAGACATAGAGGTCAAGTCTGTTGTCATAGATAATAAAACAACTGAACGTAATTGAGTTTGTCCATTAGAGAATGTAAATGAAATGCCACTGACCAACTTACCAATGGGCAGGTTTCCTTAGTTCCATCTCTGGATTTGTTTTTGGCAAGTCTCTTTTTCTTTTTATGGAGGGGCTTGGACTCTAAAATCATTTCTTCAAGTTCAAACGTCGGATCACAGTTCAGTCTTCCTTTCTGGTACAAAAGGATTCGAAGTTAATCTTTGAAGCATCATTGTGTTTTTTTAGTTTGGCTGGCAAGTGTTAATAACATTAATAATGATCCAGCTTCCTAGTCATATCTGTAAAATAAAACTGTATTTTTAGCCTAGAGTGATGCTTGACGTTTACATAAGGGAGGTAAGAAAAAAAAACATATTATAAAGCAATTATAAAGAGTTAGATCCTCTTCCTAGTTATATACAGATGTATTCCTAAAGTGACTACAATTAAACCATCCCAATGAGAGAGGTTAATCTGGCCCAAGGTCTTCAGCAGGATATCTATTAGCGCTGTAGAACATAAATGGCAACTGCAATAGTACATAATAGGAGGTCTGGGGAATACCTCTAAGACCTTTCTTGTTAAAGTCTGATTTTCTGAAGAGATGCAGGTGGATTCAGCTACCTAACTCCTGTCCACCATAGGAAAGGAAGGCGTTTTTTGGTTAGCAGTGCTTATATCATAAAACAGTTCTATTATACTTTTTCTTACCAATTACTTACATTACTTAAATATTCAGAATTCTCCCTTTTTATGTTGATTTGTGGTGTTTGAACCAAATACTAAGATTCTTTTTTAAGCAGGATGATTGGAAATATTATTTCTATATGGTTGCTTCCTTCCTTGATTCTTTTCAGATTCTTCCTTAATTATTTTCAGGTTCTTGATTCTTTCAGATCTTTTCAGCATAGTTATGCCTTTAGGTGTTTGGTTTTTTTATTCTATCCATTGCTGCAGTAAAGCCATCTCGTGACAACATTTGGGATGAACTGTTCCTCTCCTATTTAGAGATAAGAGATAAGGTATGGCCAGAGAATCTATGATTCAGCTGAATCCAATACATTCTTCAAGTCACTACTTGGCATCCAAATTACCGGATAGGTGTTTTGCTACTCCTATAATCAGAATAACATGAGCTCCTTTCTTCTCCTCATTCTCTCAAAGCATTAAAAAAAAGTTTGCAAACAATTTGAATTGTGTGGTGGAAGATCTTAAAAGCAGCTTGTTTTCTGCTGGGACTTCCCAGAGTTCTATCATACCATTGTTGCTGTCAGGGTGGAAGTACTAAGATAAGTCATATATAAATGGCAGATATTATTCAGTAACCAAAGACACTAAGCAGTAAAACCACACCAGAAACCAATTCTTTAACTTATGGTGTCCTACAGTGAAACATTTGATTTAGAGATCACACCATCTTTTTATTTCATGCAAAGTCTGTGTACTCAAAGCGTAATATTAATCTCTCTTGATGCCTTTTCCTGCATACTATCCTGTCAGGCTTAGTAAAGTGTATTTGTTTGTTATTAATGGAGGTATACAGCATATTTTTATTTACTTATAAATAATTCCTTATGTTTGATAAATATCAGTTCCTATCTTGAACATGTACAGTTTTAAAATTTGAGTGCTTAAAACTACATTACTTTAATTCTGAACCTTTAAAAGTAAAAGGAAATTACATTTAAATAATTTCTTGCTTCCTTTATCAAATGTTTGACAATACAAAAAACCTACTAACAATTTATATCTCCAAGCTCAATGTAAAGAAACTAGCTAATCCATTAAAAAATACATGATTAGTTAAGTAAGAATGATGTTTATGGAATTAAATTGCACAGGGAGATATCAAACTATGGGACCTTCCTGCCACAGATCTCCCACATACTCTCTTGCCTGCAGAAAGCAGGCAAGCTCTTGACAGTAATGACAAGCTGTCAAAAAGTTGTAAAACTCTCCCCAGTTTGCAGCGTATGTTGGCCCTAATTCACCCTCTCACCAAAGTCTGAAAACCAAGAAATATGTTGTCGTGTGGCCTCAGTTAATCAGTGAAGGTTTTCCTGGTGCAACAGAGCAAAAAAAAGGAAAATGCCTGCCCAGACTTGGTCTCGTGAAACAGTGAAGTTCATTATAAAAAAAAGTGTTGTGCTAGAAAAAATGCTTTGAATCTCACCTTCTCACTGTTTTTCCTAACACACTTAATTGACCAGGTGGAAGAAGCTCTGTCCTGAAGTATCTGGTAGAACTTGTAATGGGACTTTCAGATTAATCCAAGTAGATAAAAATGACTATTTACTCCTATTTCCTTTTAAACATGCAATATTATTTTGCCTCCAATATTATAGACTCCCCTCCAATATAGATTCCTGCTAAAAACACAGATAAGGTGAATCCAAATGTGGAAAGAATAGCTGTTCTTTGGACATATGTTTAATGGCAGTTCACAGTATTTCAAAAGGACTTCCTCTTTTCTCAGTCTCCATCACATTCACCATTCTCAACGTCAGCCACTGACACAGACCATTTGGCTAATAGAGCAGAACGAGACACATAGGTTCCACAAATGCTTCTGAAAATACATTTAAAATCACTTTTTTCACCATCCCTAAGGAGTCAGGAAAATAATCTATGCTCTCTCAGGAGTAAGATACCCTCAAAAGAACTCAAATCCAGGTGGAAAGAAGCAAACAGCCACATGAGAATTCTGAAGTAAGGAGTTATAGTTACTTGTGTGTCATCAGATGGAGACCATCACACACTTGTTGTGCTCCAGCTCGAAGCAGGCTGGGCATAAGCCAGCTGGATGTGGGAAACTTGTACTCCCTTTATTAGGTCCTATTACTACAGCCAAATGCCATATCTCACTGCTTAGGAGGCAGGCCCACTAAGCTACTCTATCACCCCCCCTTTTTCTTGTCTCCCTCCTCAGCAAAGAAAAAAAAAAGGGGGAGGAAAATAAGATGGGAAACAAAAGCAGTTTAATAATAACAGAAGCAAAGCCAAGCAAATCCACGTGCAGAAGCAAAGGAAAACAAAGATTTATTCTCTACTTCCCATCAATAGGCGATGTTTGGCCACTCCATGGGAAGCAGGGCTCCAAGATGCATAGTGGTTGCCCTGGAAGACAGTGGAATGGCCCCCCACTTTCCTCCTCCTTTTCCCTAGCTTTATAGCTGAGCTGACGTCATATGGTATGGAATATCCCTTTGGTCAGTTCAGGTCAGCTGCCCTAGTTGTGTCCCCTCCCAAGATCTTGCCCACCCCATCCCACTGAGGGGTGGGGGGGGAACGTTGGGAAGAACCCTGGTGCTGTGTGAGCACTGCTCAGCGGTAGTCACAACATGGGTGTGTTATCAACACCCTTCTAGCTCCCAGCACAAAACACTGCACCTTGAGGGCTGCTATGGGGAAAATCAGCTCAGCCAGACCCACTACACAGACTTAGCAGGGTGGCACACAGTTACCTATGTACTTCTGGATGAAAGCTGGCTTGACCCTGATCCTCAGGAGCAGAGTTATGATGGAGAATATTGCCCTATGAATTCAAGCTTGAGTGGGAGCAAGGAGTAGGCAGAGGAGGTGTCTGGGGAAAGGAAGACTGAAAGAGCAACAGGAGCAGAGAACAGACTTGCCATAAGCAAGTTTCAGTAGCTGGTTTTGCTGAAGCAGGTTGAAGCCCTCTTTCTTGACTTTAAGTCATAAAACATGTATCTTCACACAGCTGTTTTGCAGAGTGTGATCCCCATGCATATTGCACCTTTGAGTGTGGGGAACTGGATCTCTCTTTTAAAATACAAAGCAGAGTTGTGAAGTTTCCCACATGCTACCAGTTGTGTCAGTAACTTTCAATTGGAGGTCTAAATAACCTGTTGAGTTTTGTCTGAGGAGTCAGCCTACATCTCCAATATGTCAAAGAGCAGCTCTAACTTGAAAAGAAAGGAAAAGAGGAAAAGCAGTCTCAATCCATCTTCTAGATCCATGCCACCTTGCCGAATGAGTTTATGGTCCACTAGGCCAGGGAAGAGCTTTGTTCTGTGTTGCTTTGCTCAGGGTAACAACCTAGGAGAACTGCAGGGTCATTGAGTAAGATGGTCTTCCCTGGCCTTGGTTTGATAGATATGACATTCATCTCTCAAGTTTTCAGCTTGCATCACCATTGAGCTGCAATGTGAAAGGAAGACATTTCACCCCTGGTGAACACTGCTCTGAAGTACTTAAGAGGGACTTGCCTTTCTCTTCACCTGTTGTGTTAGTTACTTGCTGTATTCTTGGTCTTTCCCCAAGCTCCCTGAGGGAAGCCCTGTTTGCCCACTCACAGCTTTCTTCTCCTGCAGGCTGTTGCTTCCAGGAGAGGCTCTGGTTGGGTGCCAAGAAGCACAGCAAACACTGCCACCACTGTCTTGGCAACCCACCCAGCTGCCTTTGCTCCATTAGGCAATGCCCTCTTGCCCTCACCTTCTGCAGGGCTGGATCCTGTCCCCCTCCGATTTAGCAAGAACTCTAATGTGCACCTGGGTGACAACAGGATCTAGCTATTCCCTCTTCCTCATCTTTATTTACAGTTGCATACAAAAAGAATATAAACAAACCTTAGTATGCTACAAATGTATTGTTTGGAGAAGAATTACGGTGTAATATGACTGAAGAAAGTGGGGAAGCATGTAAACACCACAGTTACTGGTTTTTATTCATGTCCCTCAAACCCATTTAAGTTACAAATGATCAAAATGGAAATATCCAGAAAACACCAACAAAATGGAAACACAGTAAAAAAGGAAACCACCATATTCCCTCACATAATTTGAATGTTTTAGTGCAAGAAACTGTCACAAAGGCAATAGATCAGTGGTTGGGAACAGTACATTTAAAGTGAAAAAGGAATGGAAGCCGACATGTTAAAAAGTCTTGCAAATGTTATTCAGATACCTAACTTTCAGAGCAGCAACAATCCTCTTGGTATGCTTTGGCTGAGTTAACTCTGACAATCATTTACTCTAACAGTTGAAATGCAAAGTCTGGAAAATGTTTTTTTATCTGAAAGGGAACAAAAAGTGAATCAAGGTTAATTAGTTTTTGGTGTGATCTAATGAAATGGGCCAAATTTTCCCTGACTGAGTAAATGAAAGCAGAATCCAAAGTAAAGCTTCTGTGAGAAGTAAATCACTGAAGAGCAATAAATGCAAGCGTAAACAAGTAGAATAACAGTGATAATTAAAGTCAGAATTTGCAAACACAGTTCACCTGGAATATCAACTTACGTTAGGAACAAAGCCTGGAGTCACAGCTTTCTCTAGAACGGCATCCCAGTTGACATCAGCTAGGTATGGAGAGCTTTGGATGTCTGCAAGGCTTGAAAGACGGCACTCTGGGTCCTTAGTGAGGAGCTGTGATCAAGCACAAGGCATTTTGTAAGGGACTGGATGCCATATAAAAGAGTAAATGTTTCACACACATAAATGGTACGGTAGACAATTCTGAGTAATAAAAAGGCTAGGGAATTTTGTAACAACTCCTAGAAGTCCCAATCTAAAAAAATAAAAGTAATAACTTGTAGAATATGAATATAATTTAATTGCCACCAGATGGGAGTTGGAGGCCTGAAGTGTATTAGTAAAAAGAGTCTGTTTACAAATACACAAGAGTCCAAGCAACATGAAAGGTCACAGTTCAATGCCACCTAACAATTTGTATTTCATCTTTAATTTATTGGAAGATATAGTTACACTGAGCATCCTGGAAGCAATTAAAATTAACCATCTCATTACTCCATCTATCAAAAGTAGATTGCTCATTGCTGCAAAGGAAATTGATCTTATATTGCTCTATTCATACATGCACAAACATTTCCTGCACAAATATCAGTACCGATAGTCTGAAATACCTGAAAGAGATAGATGAGCCTTGTAGCACAGCCAGAAAATTAAACCAAACAAATAACTGGGATTTGAGAAAGGAAGTGAGTTCCAGGATCATGATGCATTCAGAAAGAAACTTGTACTTTAGTGACATCTACAACAAAGTGGCTCAACTTCTGTTGTTGCAACTATATCAACATGGGACAGGGAGAGATATAGCCCTTTTTATTTCTAAAATCCCTGGCTGAAAACTGTGACAGAAATTCAGAGGGCAGAGTGGTCCCACCTTGCCTCTACCACATGCACAACTAGGGCTGGAGAGAATGGGGCAAGGGCATGGAGTGGGAACTACTGATTTCCCAAGATTTGCTATCCCTGGTGAATCAGTTTTAAAATAAACAAAAATATTAGATTTCTATTGTTTTGAGGCCATGAAAAGCCTGAGTCTAGGCTTAAGAATAATCCTTCTTATCAAGAGAAAATTCTGCACCACTCACATTCAGAAGTCTAGGCATAAGCACTGCTTTCTTATCCTTGAAATTTTGACTATCTAATGTGTGTGCTTGCTTGATACCACTGCATTGTTGGAGGGGCTTCTGGAAGAGAAGGGAAGGGATGACAGAAGGTGTTTGTGTTTTCTTACCTTTTTCAGTAGTGCTATCATGCCCTTGCACCATGCAGATGAGTAGTGAACTCTTTCTATCTTGAACATGTTGAGTATCTCGTCAATGGGGGTGGCTGAATGAATTTCATAGGGCCTCTGGGATAAAGTTAAATCAATATCAAGTCAGCAAGAATGGATAAAAGAGGGTAGACAATTCACATTTTCCTGAGCTCCGTATTGTTTATACTGGAAATATCAAAAATATTGAAACATCTTCTAACAATTTTGAGGCTAATCCTTTTTTGTGGGGGTGCTTTTCTTTGGTCATAATGAATGCTATTACTTGTAGATGCACTTCCTCTGCAAATTTTTTGTCTCATGAAAAAAAGTATCAGTTCAAATGAGATGACTGAATAATTTTGTTCCTGGGGCGTTCTATATGAAATGTAGGTTATTTACTATTTTAATTTAAATTAACAATTTTTAATTGTACTTGTGATCTAACCTGACAAAAAGCAAAAACAGTGGCTGAAGGAAGCTTTTCAACCTCATTTTACTGAGTAGTAGTTAGAAAAATTAAAAAATGCTTACAAAAATCTGCGCAAGAACCACAGTAAAAAAGTAGACTCTCTAAATTCCAATCCTTCTCCTTCCCCTTTTTTGAAATCTAAAATAAACTCCTTACCTATGGATTATATGGCCCTGTTGTCCAGTGTTTATTTTGTGCTTAAATACTTCTGTAGGTGATGAGAAGCCCTAGACTTCACAGCACTTCGTTCATCAAGATTACTATGATTTATCTTTTATTAAATGTAGCATTTGGAACTGGAAGTACCACATATAAATTTATATTCATATTAATTATTTTGCACATATTTTTTAAAGACTTGTATTTATAAAACAAGTTGTTAGAATGACACTCAATGTGTTTCTTTAAACAAGGCTAGAGTGTGGATTGCTTGTGAATAAAGTAGTACCCAGCAGGTGACAAATATGCAATATGTGATAACAGATCTGCAACCAAATCGTAGGAGGAATGTGCAGATTTTTGCATCATAATTCAAACACAACATAATTACCTTCTAATCCGATATCCTCAACAACAAAGGGCAGACACACACTACCTTCACTAGGAACTGGATAGTCCCTTGGCTTTTGCTAGCATGTACTGGTACAAGATTATAATTTAAGAATATTTCTAGCTGTTAGTTATCTCATCTGATAGTGAATGAGAGCCACTCTTCACAAAACCCAGAAAATATTTTTATTTAGAGAAGATTCACCCACATGTTTAACTTTGAACATGCATACGAAAACAAGTCCATTCCAAGGCATTGGGATGTTATGAAAATAAATCCAAGGACTGCTTAAATCTTCTTGCTTTGATTCACATTCCCTTGTCATTTAGCCATATAATGTCCATATGAATTCAGCAGAACCTATGCTCTGAGTACATAATTTTCTTGAATCAGATTCAAAACTGTCATTTGAGATAGTCTCATTTTTTTTTCTGTTAAGGATGTTTCTGCACATTCCTTTTTTCTCACCAGAAAAATCCTTTAAAAACTTACCTTATTTTAAAAATTATTAGCATTCTGCAGTCTTATTTTATTTTTTTGAGATTTGCTGAGATTTTTAATACTGTTCTTAGTTAATTTGAACTACAAATACTCAAAGAAATGGCCATTATAAGCTCGGTCTTCTGAGGTCTTTCACACCTATGTCTCCCATATTTTTCAGCTATTCAGACCACTTAAAGGTCAGATTCCTTCTGGTTTATTTTGTGAAAAAGGAAAAACAATCTGGTTTTCTTTTGTTCGTGATGTTTACTGAAGTTTGTTGACTGTTCACATTGCAGAGAAAGTCAAAAGTCCAAGAATCCCACCTACTAGCTCTTTCCTTCACCTTGTCCCCGTTGAGGGTATGATATATATGGTTATTATAATATTTTAGCAGTTGTGTGTAGCTTAGGAACAGACTGATGAGTCACGGTTTGCATCATGCAGTTTAATTTCATGGGCTTGGGGAAAAGATGAATATTTGATGCAAAGCTTTATGAATTTATGTTTTTCTTGTTAAGCCTTTTATTAGCAACTGGCTAAGGAGAGAAACATGCCTGCAACATACTGAGAAATGCTAGTGCTACTTTGGATAACCTCAGACATGGTCCAGAGAGCTCTGTACTGGATGTAATCTCCTGTAGCTACAACCCTGTTTCCAGCAATGTGTTGTAGTGGCCACCCAGCAGTAGAGAGCAAGGTATGAGAATGGCTGCCATGCCTTGAGAACCCTGAGCCTCCTCTGAGGACTCTTCCATCTCATAACACTAAATGCAAATAAAAACAAAAGTTCAGCTTCATAATAAGCAACTCATTTTTACTTAGCTCCTCTTGAAATCAGGCAAGCAATGTCATATACTGTGCACACGTCAGAGGTGGAAAATGATCAAAATTTCTGATGCTTCTCATTTCTAATGTTCCTTCCTTTCTTGTCGCCTGCCTTCCCCATGCACCAGCATGCACCATGCTCCAACTGAAAAAAGTCCTATCTCCAAGTGGCTCTGCCCAGTGCAAGATATTCCTCTTTCCCCAGGGCTTCACTGAGCACCCACCCTTTTGTTCTTTGGAGGCTCTCTTCTCTCTGCTGAACGAAGTGCTCCGGGAGCAGGGAGAAGTAGGGAACTCCTTGCCTGCAGGTTTAGCTTGCAGCTTTGTATGCACAAGCTGCTGCTTTGCAGCCATCTGCACGGGGCTGCTGCAGCAGATGGAGCTTTGGGGCTCACGGCTGTTGCAGACAGCAACATGCCTTCAGTTAAGCACATCTCATCAACCCTCAGCTACTTCTTTTGTCATCACTGCTGTCAGTTTAGGCCTTGTCTAGACTAGAAAAATCTGCAAAAGCAATTCATGAAAAAATACACCTTTTCCTAGTCCATTCAAAGATGTGAGCTGCCAAGTCACCCTCTGGCTCGCCCAGTGGGCAAGAGCCACTCTTCCGGAGAAAACAAACAGCTGGCTTGACTGGAGCATGGACAGATGGCAATGTTTTTATTAAACATTCAGTCTCAACTTTGCTTTATCTGTAGCCAGATAGACTTACTCAGAAAAGACTGTATGGATCTTGGCAAATGGACGCTGTTCTATATAATTTTTCATTTATTAAGGTGACTGGGGATCTTTTGTTATTAGTCTTGGGAGTTCAGCTTTCCTTACGCAGTCATTCCTTCTGCTGCTTTCTTGGAGACATGCATTGGTGAAAAAGTTAATGTAAAACCAGTAGGATGGTATTTTAATTTATTATATGTGCATCTAGTACTGCTGTCTGTGACTAGGATTAGAAGGTATTATGCTTATCACTGTCAGACCTTAACTGTTCAGATTAACATTTTCCATCCTGGGAAGAATGCTATCTTAAAAACTCAGTAATTTTTGAGAATGATGGTAGAGGAAAATGGCAAGGGCTTTTTTTAAAAAACAAAAACCAAACTTTTTTAATACTCCTGTGCTTGGAGAGTAGGGACTGAGATTTCACATGGGAGAGATCTTTATATCAGGAGCATGACTTTTGCCACTTATATGGAAATACAAAATAAATTGGCCAAATTTTATACCTTTGAAAATTGTAGCTTCTGGAATTAAATAAGAATGTGCAGGCACTCTGAAATGTAATTTTTCATCTAAAAATAGGAATGATAATTGTTCTTTATTTCTAATTCTCTTTGTATGTAATTCTACATGAAACTGTGACATCTTTGTGGCATAGATCCTCTCACATAACAAAGTGCCTAGCAGGACAGAATAGCAGTACACTGTTAGTGTCATGATAACAAATACTCTTTCCTTAAAAACAGCGTGCTGTAATGCAATAAAATCCTTTTCCCAAAATAGGAATTAAAAATTAAAAAACAAACCCCAGCTACTTTAGTGTACGTCATTATACTGAAATAGTATCTAAATTACTGTTTTCCACAGGGAATAGTAAATATTTAAACAATCAAGTTCAATCCTTTGAACCTAAATGGAAAAGAATTTTCCATTATCTTCTGTGATATTTGACCATGCTCAAGGAAGACTTTTCATTAAGCTTATTCACATAAATGATCAGATAAGTAACAAGTGCACTGGCAGATAAGCATTTTCCGTAGCTGGGCCAAGCATCTTAGGATATTACATTAGCTCTTTTAAGGTATTAGCCACAAGAATCAAGGACATAATGAAACCTGAAGTAACTCGACTTCTATTTGGAAAAAATTACCATTGTTTCTAATTCAGCATTGTGGAGAAGCCATTAAAAGATCAGGCCTCTCCTTAGCCAAACTTAGGCAAACTTTTGTAACGGAATTGAGAGTGGAGTGAAACTTTCCCAAGAATGTGTCCAGCTGGGAAGGACTCAGGATGGCACTCACGACCTGAATCGCAGCCTCGTCCACTCAGATTTTATCCATGAATGGTGCGCTCTGGGGGACTGCAAACTTTAAGCCTTCTGCCAGTCAATGTATTAAAGAACAACAAAACCTTTAATTCTTACCCAACCCCTCAGTAATTCAAATGCTGTAATTCCTAGTGACCACCAGTCTACTGGGTACGAGTATCCTGGACCTCCATCCATAAAGGCCTGGAACACCTCTGGAGCTGAAACAGCAAACCAAATCAAAATAAACAAAAAGCATTCTATTATAGTGAGACTATGGATCATTAATGTGGACAGCTGAAAAATTAATGATGCAGTTAACTGGAACTAAATACATTTTCAGGTATTGCAGTTTCAGGATGCACTTTTAGTGTCTTGGTTTGCTGGAGACAGCTGACATTCACTGATCAGGGTTTCTCAAAAGTCAATAATTTTAGATGTTAATTCTTACTTGATCCATTTAAGTTTTATGTTATAGGAAGAAAACCAAGTAATAGAAGGCAAATTCCTGTACTGAAATGTGACTTGGAATATTTAGGATAATGCAAACATTTTGTGGGACAAATACCTGCAAACAAGGTGATTTTTTGTGATGGATGGAGATGTTGAACAGGGTTAAATCTCATACTTATTCTAAATTTTAATAGAATGGTGGGTTTTAAAGACATTCAACATAGGAAAATGGCAATTAAATACAAATCCTGACACTGATTGTATGCTATGAGAAACTCTGTGAAATAAACACACTGTCAATAAGGCAATGAATTCCATAATAATAACTTTCCTGGGGGAGAGAACAAAGATCTTTTCAAAACAAGGATCCAGTTGGCTAATTTCAGCAAGAAAAATATACTAAATAATGTCACTGTAGTTTCTTCAGAAAACCATATATAAATAATAGAGGATATGAAATGAAATGAAAAGTCAGTCATGCTTTTCTAATTATTTCACAGCAGAATCTTAGTACACTTTGTGAAAACAACACTTTCCCTGGGGATTTTCTAAACACTATCATCAACTGTAACATCATGCAAGACTGCAATTACCGTGTGAGCCTCTTCTGGCCAAGGTACTGAGTTGAATGTACCACATATCACCTGATTGCCATCACATCACTTTCTAAGGGGCATGCTGCACTGAATAATGTAATCTGGTCACACTTACTTCTGACTGGCAGTTTGAGATTTGACTATGTATGGCATTTAGAGAAGCACCTTTTATGAAATGCACTCCTTTCAGAGGAGTTTTTACAGTCCTTGCATTATGGATGGCAACCTAACAATTCACAACTCCAGTCCTGGCTTTGAAAAGTCTTCAAGAGTCAAATCTAATAGAGGATTTTGGCATCCATGAATTCAATAAGGCAAAACCCTAATCTGTAGACTAAAAAGCAATGAATGAATGAATGAAAGTGGGCCCTGTAGGATCATCTCTAAATATGTTTCGTAGGAGAACTGCAGGCACTTAAATAAACATTTTTGCCAGAATATGCGTGTTTGGAGAATTGCTGACCAGTGTATCTCCGGCATAGGTAAACTTGTGCTGTGATCCAATATGACATGAATCAACGATGCCATAAAAGTCATCACACTGAGTTAGCTCTGTCTTACCTCCAGATAATATAGCTCTATTTGATATGCTTTATGTTCAGATGTACTTCAGATCTTGTCTGCATGCTGCTGGGGATCTGTGTAGCCTCAACTTACATGTATGCAGTCTATCACATAGATCAATGGCAAGAGGGTAGGCAGGATTTTTTGTGTTACTTCTGTGGATCAGTACATCTACATTGCACATCAGGCACCAAAGTAATATTTTGAATATCACCAGAGGAACCTTGTAGTGAAGGTTTGTTTTATTTCGCCACGTTTGTTATGGGTTTTGCCCACTGTGCCTAGATGACGTATAACATCTTGTTATGGAAAATGACTTTGTGGCCTTTTTACTGAGCTATATAGGTATAACATTTGTTTCACTCTTTCTTTTATAGCTTTAACATTGCAATAATGCAACAGATCACTATCTGATTTCTGTGAGGTAGAGATGAAAGTACTTTATTGTTGTAACCTCCAACATTGCCAGAATGGTACAGCTATTTTGCTAATTCAGTGACTGAGTTATCCACTTTTATTTTATTTGCTTGTTCTAAAAGCTTCAAGGTCAACTCATCCTACATTAAGCAGATCAGCAGAAAATGCTTTCTATTGCCCACTGGCCTTGGTGTTTTGAAGCTCTGTTTCCTCACCTTAAGCTGATGGCTTCCTTAGATCAGAAAATGGGCAGTTAGGTTCCTGATTTTTAAAGCAGATACCCCCTTTTCCTCTGCTTTAGCAGTATTATTTGTGGTCCAGCTGGACTGCCTCTCTGTGTTCCGTCAGCTCCAGTGAAGCAGTTATAAGCATCTACTTCCCGAGATGAGGGGGTGCATATAGAACATGTGATATGGTTTACAGTGTCCTACATACAGATTTTTTTCTCAGGGTGAAATCTCCACCCTACTAGAAGCCAAAAAGCCTTTTTCCAGTTTGGCAAGGCTGTTAAATACCAATCTCACCCTAAGCTTGTATTTAACTTGTCTAAAAGCCATTTTGAACTGAGACATTAGGCGCAACTGAAGGCCTCCAGGCAGAACAGCATACTTCTGCAGTTTGCCTGCTCATTCAGAAACATGGCTTTACAAAAAGACAGCAGATCCTCCAAGTGATGGGGTTTGTCAAGCTCTGAAGAACTAGAGTTGTGAAATACAGAACATAACACTAGGTTTTCCTGAAAGAAATAACTATGTTAGGAGAATCAACTTGGGGTGCAAACTGGCTAGGATTAAAACAACAAAAAATCTGAAAGGAAAGTCAAAATTCTCCACTGGTTTTCTTTAGGATTGTTATTGAAATAAACCATCTGTAATCTTTCAAAATTTTGAATCTTTCAAAATCTCAGGCTCAGCTTGGACAGCCCTCCTGCAGCCTGCTGTGGGTAGGTCCTTCCAAAGGATAGTAAGATTTGAGCTTGCCAGCTTGGAGTAAGTGCAGCAGCTCTGCTGGGTGCACCCTTTCTGCACACAACCTCTCTTTTCACAACAGATTTTGGATGAGAAGAATACTTATATCTTTTACCACGGTACACCTAGCTAAATGCAAGTCTTCTGCCTGCAATAGCTCATTTATGTGGACAAAAGTGAGAGAGTACATGTACAAGAATGAGAGTTTCAAATATTTTTCTAAAGCAATTTCTACTGAGCAATGGCTTTTCATGAAAATATGTGATTTTAAAACAGAGTCTGATCCTGCAGATTCGTTTGGCTCAGGCTGCATCATATACAGTTAGAGGGAAGGCAGTAGAAGTTTGTGTGATGGAAGCACACCTTTTAAATACTGAATATAAATCAAGAAGCAAAATATAGCAAGTCTAAGCAGCAAGAGTGAATTCAAAGACAAGGGGAGAAGTGATGCAATTGGTAGGTATTACAGGTCCTCACAGCTCCTCATGAACAAACATCTTTGACAGTGGAGAACTGCTTTATTAGAGCTCCCCAAACAAGTGTCTTCAACAGTAGTAACCTGGTCTAGCCTCACTGCTCACTCTGCTTTGAGAACAAGGTTGGACTAGAGACTCCTGAGGCCACTGCTAACATGAATCACCCTACAGTCTTATGATGCTAAAGAAGCTCAAGCAACCACCTTCACACAGTACATCTGAGTGGGGTGATCAAGGGATCTCATTGAGCCAGAAGTCTCAATGGGACCTTTACAGCTTCTTCCTCATCATGAACTTCATGAGCTCTTCAGTTCCACTCAGACACCTGGAAAACTTGCCGTCAGAAATACTGGGGACTTTTGAAAGTCTGGATTTCAGAAGCAATGCAGTTTTTTGGTGTGGGAGAACTACTCTTCATGCATAGCAGAAGTGTGATCCAACAACTTTCATGCAAGGCTCTGCTAGCTAAAAAGACAGAGCATTTCAAAACTAATGCCATTCCAAGCTGGGACATCTGTGCTGATTTTAACAGGGCAAGCTATAAAATCAGCAATGTTTCTGTGTCTTGTATGATAGCAATTAAATGCACATGTTCAACTTTAACTTTCTGAGCAAAAAAGAATCCAAATGTTTTTTTTAATTTTCTACATCCACATTTTTCTCTTAATAATATACTTTCATGTTTTCACTGTTTATCTGCTTTGCTTTCTTAAAAAATGACATAAAATCAAGACACCTTTGCTCTGTGTTAAGTGTGCTTCAGTGCATTCCTTGATTGTTCCTAATAAGTATTTCTGGTTAAAGTGGGCTTTTTTCCAACAAATAAATTGAAATAAATCTTCCTTAGAGCTCTGTCTTTTGATGTTTTTGCACTGCATCTTTCTAGTAATACCATATTATTGCATTGTAGGAAGTAAATAAATGGCTATTTCTTTTTAAATAAAACCATACTAGAGAACAGCTAATAGTAAGTTGAATATGAAAGAAAATCTAGTGGGTCTGCATCCATCTCAGAAGTAGTGGCTTCCTGGGATATCCATACTCCTGTTCTGTGGGTTTAGCCATACCTAGAGCTCCAAATAATTTTGTGAAAGAAGGAGCAATTTCTGACAAATTAATTAATATAATTAACTCTACTCACTTCATTGTCATAGCAGTCAGATGATCTACAGTGTAAATGATGCAGAGGATGCATCTCATATTGTATGCATAAGTCCTCAAAGAATTGTACAAAATTTAAAATACTAAACTGAAATTTTACTTAACTGGTTGGTAATTATGTGTCCTATTAGTGGAAGATTATCAGTATCTAATGATTCATGAGCTTGAAACGGAAAAGAATATCAGTGTCAGTGCAAACAACACTGAATCCAATTTTCACTATTTTTTCCTACTGTAAAAGAGCATTTTGTACATAGGATAAAATGCTTTTAATAGGGTTTCTAAAAACCTGCTAAGTATTCATAGATACCACTTAACTCCATAGTTAAACAGTTCACTGAAATTTAGGCCATTTTAATTTGTTGCATAATGGTGAGTTTGAAAACGCTGTCCATGATAAAATAGGCAATTTGACATCTATCACTTAGAGTGGTTGGCACAAAGAATAGCTGCAACTATTTTTGTTGGAGAATACTAGTTTAATCATAAAGGTAATTTGTCAGACTAAATCATAAAATGAAGACCTTGGAGTGGCTCTGATACAAATCCTAAATAGCACAATGTGGCTCTTTTTTTTTCTGAAGAACTGATTTAAGTTTCAATTTCTTAGCAAGATGCTAATCAAAGAGCATCTGGTGTACTTTCTTACCACTACCTGGGAGACTGCCAAGTGCTGATTAAGAAGCTTACAGAGCTATTACTTACATTGAAGCATTGCTGACTTCTATAGGGCTGGTTTGAAACCTTGCAAAATTGGTGAGAGGGGAAGTGAAGTGAGGTGAACACATTAGACACTTTTTCAAATGGCCTTTACCACATAATAACAAATCACAATACTTAAGCAATAATTTGCAAGTGACTGTTGCAAGATTGATTAGCTGTAAGAAGCTGATTGTCCATGCATAGATAAATGTTGCCAATGAAGGCTGGTGATTAATTCCTACAAAATATCCTGTGCCAATATTACTAATACAACAAGCTGAAAGGAAAAAGTAGAGCTATAGCAGTTTAGCCTAGATTTTTTCGAGTTATCAAGTTGAGATGGGCACGTCCAAAACATTTCTCAAGAACGTACACCCTGACATTAGTCATCCACTTGGCTAGGCAGAGCTCACTATAGTCTATTTGCATCTCAGCAGAGGCTCTACATGCCAGTAAAGGGAATCAGAGGTTTGTGGTGCATGGTAGTGGTTGCAAAGCAGTACACTCTGCTGTAGTTGTCATAACAAAACATACTTCAATGGCACGGGTTTTACTGTAATGTCTGAGATTTCACAGATAAGAAAATGGATTCCAGTGTCATCAGCTGAGGTTCAACATGATACCATGCTGCCAGATATCATTCTTATTCCTTATATTAGTCCCTGATCTTGCAAAAAAAATGAATATATGTATGGATATATAAACATATAGGCACATATATAATGCACACAGTATAAACAATATTTTGATTGACTAGTGCAGGATAAACTATTAAAAGCCTATAAAAGACCTTTCCAAATTTTAGATGTGTAAATCACGATGTATATAATACATTCATAGTTTTCAGCTTGCTGAATCAGGCTTAATGGATGACAGATAGAGGTGAATAAAAAATGAACTTGATTTTTGAAAAAATATTCCAGGAACCTTGGGCTGAGACTGTTCAGTGAAATATTAATTGCTTTCTCAGCATTGTGATGGGAAAATACTAATTTTCACTTTCTTCTGGAAAGTAAATTCAGAGATCAGTAATTCCTCTAGGTAATGGTTTAAATAGAAAACAATTCAAACTACAGTGATGATAAATGATCTTCTATTTAGAGTAGAAACTTTTAAGAGCAAAATGGAAGAAAACAACTTCCCTCTGCCTGAGTATAAATGTGGACTTGGTAAACTACCAATTTACCTCCTAGTGTTTACTTTCTCATGTGCTAAAAGGGTTTAAATTATAACAGACAGCTTTCTGACTCAGAGCTTTAGACTACCCAACTGCTAACTTCTGTTGTATAAGGCAAAGTGTTGCTTAAAGCGTGACCATGCTGGGTTGGCAATTTTCTAGTGTGAGGTCTCATCTGGTTACAGCAATGTAACTGATTTTGGACCATTATTCGCATATTATACCTCAATAGTTTTAATACTCATGTTTAATGCAATTATTCAATCAAAGTAAATATTTTAGATACCGTTACCTGAATACAGATACCGGATTTAGAATGCCTTGTTAGTTTGCCACATGGCTATGCAATCTCTCTGGTCATTACTCAGAGTGTTGTCCACATAAACCCCTCTGCATTACTCAGTGACTGAACAGAACCCACTTCTTGCCCTTTTATTTGCACAGAGAAGCCCATGCTGGTTGAACATCTGGATAAACCTCAGAGAAACAACCTCAAGTTACTAGCCCAATTGAAAGAAAGCCCAGCAGCAACGAATGTGTCATGGTCTCCTACTACTGAATACGAAATTATGCAGAAGCACCTTCCTTACTCCATCCAAAAGCTCAAAGTTGTTGGATTGTGTCCAAAGATATCCCTCTGTTATCTGGAAGATTGGCCTAGTGTATGGACAGCAGCTGTTTTGCCCCAGTACTGACATTTTGCTCCAGTACTGATCTGGCTATCTGGGGATTCACAGGACCTGACACATCAGAAGGACTATTACATACTCCTGCCTCACATACTCCCACCAGGTTAGCAAATGTCTTTGCATCAGTTTATGCATGCAAAAACCTGGGGGAGTTGCATGGTTTGATCAAAGAACGGGAGTTATCTAGGGGGCACAAATGCCCCACTGGGCTGCTGGAACTCCCTGCTTGCTACACTGTCTGCCACCTCTGCTGGAGGTCTCTTCCCATTCAGATTTTCCTACAGAGCTCTGCATTCGATCAGGTCCTTTCAGGCAGATTAGAAAAAAGCCCAAACCAAAGTGCTACCACTTGAACTCAGTGTAGGACTGAAATAGTCAAAGAAATGATTATATTAGCAGTTTTGCTGGATGACCTCAAAGTGCAGTAGGAGGATGGAAAGAGGTGAAGGGCAGCTGGAAACAGTAACTACTTTCCTGATCTCCCAAGTTTTTTCAGCTGCTCATGTGCCAACCTATTAACATCAGAGCAGAGCCAAAATCGGGTGCTTAATCCCGTCAGCCACGGTGCTCCTATCACAACCTGAAAACCCCATCAGCATGATGAGTATTTATTTCAGAACCTCAAAGCCTCACATGTCCACTCATGGTTCCTGCTCATCAGAACAGAGGTTTCTTGGTTCATGCTGGCATCGTGGTGTTTCCCTGGGATCAAAAGGGCAGATAGTGACATCACCAGTGTGTCTTCTTTTAGCCAGTTGTCCTATCACCCAATGACATACACACAAACCACCACCACCCCTGCCCTGCAAGAAAGGGAATCCGAGAAAGGAGATCGATGGGTTGAAATGGAAACTGGTTTAATAAATTAATAATTTAAAACCCCTAATATTAGTACTAATAGAAAGTACATGAACTTATACTTAGCCCATGTAGTGGTCACCAGCTGCACTCTCCCAGCAGTGAATGCTGGATGTTGGGCACAGTGAGCACCACAGCTCCAGCAAAAATGTGACAGTCACAGCAAACAGGAGAGTAGGCCTCAGGAGCAGAATGACCAGTGATACTCTTCAGGGATGGTGGCTATCAGAAGAAGAGCCCGTTCCCAGTAAACTTTCTAACTTATAGAGAGCATGATGCTTATGGTATGGAATACTTCTGTTGGCCAGCTTGGGTCAGCTGCCCTGGCTTTCTATCCTCTGAGCTTTACCACCTGGCTAACTAAAAACTGCTAAAAACCTTGATCACTATGGAGACCTACATACCATGGCTGACCACAGCAAAACCAAAGTGTCTTATCAACTTTTTTCTCACCAGACTGGGTGCTGCAGTCATCTCAGAAATGCAGCTTTGCTGAAAAGTAAACTGATTCTATGATTCTATCCCAGTGAAACCAGGACAGAGTGAAACTCTGTAGGTAGTCAGTCAAACTCTTGGTAGAAAGAGGGTGAGATTTTTTAAAAACTAAGTACTACCTTAACTGCAGTCAAAAAGCAATGAGTTGCAAAACTATTTTATTTCAGAGCACCATTCAGTATGAGTGCAAAGAACAAAGGTTGTACACCTCTGAAAATTAAACTCCAAATATTTCCCTTATATATTGTAGCTACCTCAGTAACAAATTTAGCCCTACAGGATATTTTTAGTTTGCCTGTAAGGTTGATATTGAGACATCCACTAGCTTTCCTCTGACTCCAATAGTACTCCCACACAGTATTAATTAATAAAAATTGATGACTTGTATATTTTAGAAGCTCAGTGGACCTCTATAAATCCATGCTCCTCTGTTAATCTCAGATGCACAGCCATTCTTCACCATGACAGCAACCTGTGAAAGCAGCTGTGAAAATCTGAGATAACAAGCCTGTAGGATAGGAAGGGGTAGCTGAAACTTTTAATGTAATGTACAGATTATTTTATTCGTTTGTGATTTTTGTCGGGTGCATTTATATCTTAAAATGTATTTTATTGGTTTGATTTGAAGTAAAGTCACGGTGCATTATTTGGATAACTTCAGCCCCTGCTGAAGAAAACCATGAAACCTCGATCTAACCCCCCCTAACCCTCCTACCATCAGAAACAGGAAAAAAATAAAACAGAAAAAAACAAACCCTGAACCCTCAGAATTTATAACCTGTGAGTGGAAAATTTTTTGCAACACTCACAAATAATATACAGATGTATGAAAACAGATCATTCAAAAAGGAAACATTTCAGTGAGTAAAAAGCATGTGCTATAGGACTGAAATACATCTACATTATGCCAGAGTGAGGAGCAAACAAAAGGCAATATCCATAATGTTTTCTAGATATGTTTTAGTTTAGTATTTTGTTTATTTAATTCAGTATTTTGTTTTGTAGCTCACCAACCTGTTGCAAGGGACGAGGGCCTTCACTGCAAATGGGTGCTCAGCACAGAGCACATTCTCTGAAACACAAGCATATTTCTTGCAGTCTGCATGAGGAACCAGTGTAAGAAACATCTTCTTTTTTCACTCATAAAGATTCAGCAGTGTTGAAAATGGCAAGAACATGCTTCCAGACAGGCAAATGCACACTTTCTTTAAACACAGGAGGACTAAAGAATAGTCTTCTGCAGAAAGAAAGAGCCACAGATGAATATCCTTAGGCACAGGCTGCGGCCAGAGATATTGTCTTGCCCTGCTCTGGCTTTCCTGGTCCACATCCCAGTGCAGAGTGGAGGGGGCTGCCCTGCAAGCGCTTGTCTTTGTTAGACACGGGCATGCCTGCCAAAAGTCAGCTAGGTCTCAAAGGACATTTTGCATTGCTTGCCAGCATAGAATGACAGCCTGAAAGCTTAAGAGTTTTCAAAGGGCCATTCCTACAATAAAACCTTTGACAACACCCTCAATCACAGGTGTGGGAGAATGAGCAGTGAATTTGTAATGATAAAATCAGGCACAGGTGACATAAGTTTTCTAAACCAGCTTAAGGCACACATTGTATTTCACAGCTGCAGTCATGTCAACAGTACAAGACAGAAACTCTGAAGACCCCCCAACACTAAGAAGCTGATTTCACTTCAGCATTTCGGGTCAATGGCCTTTTTCCTTTCAGATTCACTGTTGTCCGTGTTTTGTTGCTTATGTGTGGAAGGTATTTCACATGTCTGAATCAATCGGCTGGGAAGGGGGAACATAGAGAAATCACCAGGACTTCTGGAAAAGCATTTAGGTTCGGATACATTGCATTCTGTGTAACCATTTAATAAGCAGGGAAATAGGCAGGGAAAACTTCAGGCTGACAAAGACTTAGGGCAAAAAGGCTAATGTGAAGTGGGATTAAGTAAAGGGTGCAGGAGCTGACTCACACCATGCTTAGTATTTCAAGATAGGTATCTTAATCAGAACAGCTAGTATATTTTTACAACACAATATCTATTCACTGCATTTTTTTCCAGGATACCAGTTTTATGCAGTCATGCTGAACGTGGGCAAATCACTGCCTAGCAATTTTTCAGCCTATTTCAATTAGATTTCAAATAGGAGTGGAGGCTCTAGAGAGAACATTTTTCTGTTTATTTCCTTAAATTGGCCATAGAAAGCAGTGAGAAATCTCATAAAGTACTTCTACTAAGGGAAAGGTTGGAGAGTGCCCTCATGTTTGATCAAACATAACAGGATCCACATGAGAGTAAGCCTTTACAAACCTCCAAGAGGGGGAAAAAGCTATCTTAACATCGCATACTTTCATCGTCATGAAAATGGGCATAGCATAAGGCATGTCTTACAGAAGCTACTAAGTTTCTCTGGTTCTGGTGCTCAGCAAGTGCCTTGCTTGAAGGTGATTTTGTCCTGTTACACTGAGGTTAAAGTGTGGTTTAAATTCCTGGTAACAAAAGCTTACTCCCAACTATAAATCCAACCTCTCTAATTCTTTTTGTTTCTATTTCTCTCATTGTGCAAATGGCTTGACTGAAGCCATGTGGAAAGTCTTTCATATAGCCTTAAAGCTAGAAATCTTACAGAATTAAAGAACTAGCAAGAGCAGACCCGAAACTTTCTTAATTTGAGCACTGCAACCAAAAAGTCTTTGCAGCATTTCATTAAAGTTATGATTCTTCACAAAATTAAAAGTGTAAACTAAAAGAAGGAAATATAAATCGATGCACATAAGGGGAAACACAGCACCAATGATTGTCTAACCAGTTCTGTCAAACTCTTAATATTTGAGGTTTGCTGAAGCTTTGATACCTAAGCTGTGCTACAAATTATCCTCACCTATAACTTTTCACATGAAACAGAGAATTTTTACAGCTCTAAAAGCTTTTCTGCCTTCTTACAACTCCAAATTAAAGCAAGTATGACTCTTCTGACTGAGTAACAAAGACTGCACTTGCAGCTTTTGCAGTATTTTTGCACTTCCAAGATTTGAGGAAGGCACACTGAAGAGAAAGTAAGCTGGTGGGTGGTGCTATAGTCCTTTCATAAGGGGAAAGAAAGCATTTCTCTTGTACTGTTTCATGTTGTGAGATTGTTGGATATGGGGGAGACCTGATGTGTGGGGAGGAGGGTTCAAGGGTGGACTAGACTTTAGCACCTCTGCATTAAACAGAAGAAGATTAAATATATCTTTCCTAAAATGAATCCCAGCAATTCCTTCCTTGTACCATTTCTTGGCAAATGTCAGCTACACAAAGAACAATTTACTTGTCCTCGTTGGGGTGGAGGGTAGGAATTCCAAAAGGACAGGGCTATTTTTCATAATTTTAACCTTAAAATACCAAATCACAGTCCATATTGCTACAGATTTTTGTGTTTTATGTTGTCAGAAGCTAGTTTTTTCTTGTGAGAAAACTCTGCCAACAGAGACCACTAATGAACTAGGAAGGTGCTGGTCCATCAATGCGTGCAGATGGTCTGAAAGATGCTCCAAACCCCACTAAGTTTCCTGTTAACTCTCAGCAAAATATTTGAAGAATACTCATGTACATTTTTGTACAGCTATTTTAACTAATGTGGTTCTGATCATTAGCCGCCAGATGATCTCTTCATTAACACATTCAGACTATGACACAAGATGCTAAAATGCTAACTGACCCCTAAGCAAGTGCTCAGCTTTTTTCTGCTTTCGTAATAATTATCCTTTCTAATGTAAAGCTGTGCAACTTTTTCAAGACTAAAAATGTAAGGCCATCAAAACCCATTTAATAATTTTGAGGGTTTGGGTTGGTTTTTTGTTGTTGTTGGTTTTTTTCATAGATAAATTCACCACATATTGGCAAAAATGCTCAAGCAAGTTTTTTCTACACCAAAGCCATTAGTGTAATGTTGCAGCATGCCTTCCACTCTCTTTTCACCTCTTCACTCTCTTCACAGTGAAGAGTGAACCTGTGGTGTAACATGAAACACTCAGGTACCAGGCCTGAGGGGAAGCTCAGTATGCTCTATATCCCATGCTGTGCAGTGCTGGCCATATCGTCTGAGCAAGGCACTGAACTAGAGGCAACAGCTAACCAATACAAAACACTGAGAAAATTTTAATCCAAAACCTCATTCCTCTGCATAACTTAAATGCTTGAGTCAGGACTCCAGAAAATGTTTCTTGGTCTGTTTTGAGTAGATTTATAAGCATCAGGTCAGTGCATGGGTCCTGAGCCCAAGTGGCACAGTGTGGCCACACACATGCCGTTGTATCCTATTAACTGCCCAAACAGGACAGCTATCCACAAGCTGCTCAGGGGCAATAGACTCCAGGCCCTGCTAACTATTGGTTCATTGCAAAAATCACATCATATCTGAAAATACAGCTCTGCTCCAATGCTCAGGACTGCTCTGACACAGTCTCACAGCTGGTACGGAAGCACCTTGCAGGTGCCTGTCTGCTTCATAGGCAGATCAGTACAACGCTCTTTATGCTGTGAAAAACAGAAGTGCTAATTCCTATTTCTTGGGCACATGCTTTTACTCCTATGCTAACATGCAGAAGTGTGGCAACATGGTGGCTTTTGGCTCCCCAAATGACATTTTCAGAATAGGATATTTACCAATATTTTACCACTGCAGAGGTGTTAGGTGTGCTCTGAGCATGTCTGATAGAAAAAAAGTCTGTTACTGACCCAAGTAACACTTAGCACAGTTTTGTGGCGGGTTAACCTTGGCTGAGCACCAGGTGCCCACCAAGGCGCTCTATCATCCACCCCCTTTTTTTCCTCTCCCTCCTCAGCAGAGCGAAAAGGGGAAGGAAAATAAGATGGAAAAAAATACCATTGTGGGTAAAACGAAAAACAGTGTAATAACAACAGAAGTAAAGCCAAGGAAATTCACGCATGGAAGCAAAGGAAAACAAAGATTTATTCTCTAATTCCCATCAGTAGGCGATGTTTGGCCACTACCTGGGAAGCAGGGCTCCAAGACGTGTAGCAGTTGCCCTGGAGGACAATGGAATGGCCCCCCCTTTCCTCCTCCTTTTCCCTAGATTTATAGCTGAGCTGATGTCATATGGTATGGAATATCCCTTTGGTCAGTTTGGGTCAGCTGTCCCGGTTGTGTCCCCTCCCAAGATCTTGCCCACCCCATCCCACTGAGGGGTGGGAAGGGCTGTGAGGGAATGTAGAGAAGAACCCTGGTGCTGTGTGAGCACTGCTCAGCAGTAGTCACAACACAGATGTCCTATCAACACCCTTCTAGCTCCCAGCATGAAACACTGCACCATGAGGGCTTCTGTGGGGAAAATCAGCTCAGCCAGACCAACTACAGGTTTCCAGAATCCAAATATGTTTAGTCTTAAGCTAGTCATCTCCTTAGGCAATGGCAATTCCATATACACACAGAATTAAATAGCAGATGTGTAGGAAGCCACAGATAGGACAGAACACACTTATTCTTAGTCACGGAAGCTAGCCTAACTTTGATGGGACTAATGACCTTCAGGAAACACCTTCTGTCTTTCATCTCCAGGGGAAGTTTGAATTAGTAGCTTAGCCAAGATGCTTAAGATTTAGACATATGAAGACAGATTAACTGAGTGTTACTCTCCCAGCCTTCATTCTATCTATGCATTTAAAATAATTAAAACATATAAAATACCCCTAAAAGCCACAGGACAAGCATTTAAGTGGTTAGTACCAAAGAACTCTTATTTTTAAACAGACACTTTTTTGAGGAACTCGGTGTAGCAAAGCAATTAAGGAAGTGCCTAGATTCTTTCAAACTGGTATTACATGTTCTCTGCTGGATCATAGCCATAGCAGTGCAAATATAATAGATGCTAGGAGAAAGGTTGGACTTGGTGACCCTGGAGGTCCTTTCCAACCATAACGATTCTGTGATTCTATGATTCTGTGATATTCTTGTATCAAGATGTAGGAGTTACAGGAAGTAACACAGTTGAAATTGTCCTAAGTTTGCTTCACAAAACTAAACAGAATTTGACTAGAAGCAGTGTAGAAACCAAGTTCCTGCCCAGTCTCTCCATCTCCAGTGTTTTCTGCTGCTAACACATACACACTGTCAAAAAAAAAGTTGATAACTTTTATTGTATGCTTTTACAACTTAAAATCCTTTTAATATGCCATTAGTCAACCTTAATGTGTGACTTTTCTTACATTTTTAAGTGGTCTTGAAAACTTACCCATGTAGGGTTTTGTGCCAGCCATAGAAGAAGCTTTCTCGGAGCCTTTCACTATGGTTGCTATGTTAAAGTCAGTGATATGAACATGTCCTGCAATTACATAAAGTAAAAACAGAAGTTAAATTGCACATCATAAAAATATCCGTTTGTTTATTTAACATTTGGTGATAACGGAATGAAATTAAATTGGAAAAATGTATAACAATACTAATAAATATTACTCATAACTAGAAAAATCCTACTGGCAACAGTGATGGAATACTTTACTTGTATGGTTACATCCACTACCGGCTTCAAGCACTCGACATTTTTTGCTCGTCACTCCTGAACCTTCTCCCACTACAAATGTTAAGGACAGTAACTGTCTTCTCAGAGCAGTAACATATAAGAGTAGTATGTGAAGATACGTTTGAAATCTACCTCTCCTTATCTCTAGCTAGAGCCACCCCTCACAATCTCAGGTACTAGAGACACCTGTCTACTATCACATCCACTTCAGGTTACCATCAGCCTGACTTTTTCTGAGTCTCTTCAGGGCACATAGAGAGCAGAGAAGAAAAGGGGTGTTTTTATAATACAATCACTATAAACTTAGATCCATGGTAGCAAAAGAGTGTATATGTAACAGCAGCAGGTCCCAAATGATCAGTCATTTGACAGCAGTTTGCAATATGAAAGGTAAGAAATCAGCCTAGGGATTTGCTGCCTGACCAGGCAGACAGCTGATTTAAACTGAACTAATTAGGCTGGATGGCCCAAACCTGCTGTCATTACTTTTGTCCTGGGGTAGTTTATGATAAGCATAGGTTAAATTGCTCCACCACAGTGAAGCAAGAGTTGCTAATCCTGGCTTGCCATAGGCAGGTAAACTGAATATAAATCCAACCTGAAAATCTGCAGACTTTTAATTTTATAAGTCTGGTGTTAGGTTTTGCATCTCAGTTTTATGTTGTGGAGTGATGCAGGTGCTATGCTCTCTGTGATTACATCTGGCAATCCCACTGTGGAGGACGGAGCAAGGGGAAAGGTACTCCCTTCCCTGGCTCTCAGATCTCAGATCCCTGCACTCAGATCAGAATTAATATATCATGTGTTGAAAAAGAATCTTGAGTGATGTTTCTGTGATATTTTTTTTTAACAAGATCGCAACCTCATTCAGTTCACAGAATGAAGCAAGCTTTGGGCATGATGCAGTTATTAAGTGAGGGAGGTTGTTATCATGTTTGCTTCCAAAGATGAAAAGAGTGTAACAAATTACGGATGTTGAACATTATCGTGGTGCCTGGTGGGGGAACAGTAGTCTCAACAAAAGATTACGCTGCTCAAGCAGGTTGAGATCTTGCTTAAAGTCTGAAGGAAAGATATATGCCAAACTCTAACAAGTCTACAGCTATGCATGTGTGAACTGAAATTCTCAGGGGCCCCTAATTTGGCCAGATCTGAGCTGGTTTTGAAGGGAAAAAGGAAGGAGGTACATCCCACTGCTAGACTCAAAGTTATTTCTCCAATGGGGAGACACAGTAGAAGTTTTTGATAAAATGGCTTGCATGCTTTCTGCACTTTTCTCAAAAAGACCTGTTTGCATTTTATTGACACTTTCTTCCTAAGACACTGTTGTACCAGCTCGGCCATCATTATCTTATGCTGCCGTCAGTTGCCTGATCACACAGGCCAACACTGAACCCAGCAACATCTCCTCGGAGGTCTTCTTTCAAACAATCCTGCTGTAGGTTCCTGTGGGCCCAGCTCCTCCACTGCCCACTGTGGTGCCAGCATCGCCTGCTGGACACAACAGACAGAGATGGCTCCTCAGTGGCCCTTCACATGGAAGGACACCACCGAGAGAGCTCAGCAAGATGTGACCAGCACCAACAGAAATCACCCACAAACTAATCAGCTTCTCGTTAAAGTAGCCCTGGCCTCGCCCACCACTGCAGTGATGACCACCTGGGTGAGGGAGGAGCCACAGAGACACAGGTGGGCCAGGTTCTGCCTCTGGAACATGAAGCCAACAGAAACAACAAAACATTCTACTAGGCTGTGATCCATCCACAGGTCAACTCCAACTCAGGGCCCACAACTCAGGCCCCAGCACTTCAGACACCCAGCCCAGGAAGACACCTGCATATGGCAGGCAAAAACAGCAAGCAGATGAAAGTGATCACTTATAAGGGGTGGGAAGAACTAGTGTTCATTGCCCAGCCTGCCATCAGATTTCAAGCTGGTATTCCTCCTTCCTCATGGCTGGAGCACTAAGTATTTGCAGTTTATTTCTGTGATAATAAAACATAATGGCAGAAGGCTTCTTGGAAATGATAACTGAACCACATATAGTCACCTCATGGCAGTAGTTTTAAGCAATTTCATGTACACTGTAGAATGAAAAGCTGCAAGGATCTCAGCAGATAATACTTTCTTTTTTTAGACAGATAAATATAAAGTTCTGTCATTTAAATGACAGCATTGCAAGTGATGCTCCCTATTAGAGTGCCAGCATGATAGACTGTTGCAAAACACCTATCACCTAACATCCATTCAGACTGATCCAAACAGTTGATTTGCAAAGAAAATTGCCTCTCCTGCAGTGCCTTGTTTTCTCTCCCTTTTATTAGATTTCTCTTCATTTAACAAAACCAAAATAGCACACATTGTTGTACACATTGGTTGATGTTTTTTTTAAAAAAGTGCCTTTCTGCAAGGTAAAGGATGGATTGGGAAGATAAGTTATGCGTAGCGTCTCTGCACCAGGGCAGCTCCTGTACATGTAGCAAGGCACAGCAGGGCCATGTCTGTACAGCTGGAAAAACTCCACCTCTGCTCTTCCTCACCACAGGGCCACCCCATGGCCCATGGGCTGCCTGCAGGTTGGCTTTGCCTGCTGCTTAGAGACCTGTTAATTGGCTATGGAGGGAAAGCAAGGTGTCCCTCAGGCAGGTGGAGGGCTGTGCTGCTGCAGGGCCTGCACACAGCACTTGGTGGGAACGGATGGCATGGAGAGGGGCTGTGTCTGGGACTGAGTCAAAGCAGGGGGTGGTGGGGAGTGAACCCCTGTGCCTGTCAGCAGTGGAGGAGGGCTGGAGGGATGTCGAGGCAGAGCTCTGCCTGCCTGCATACACCTCTGAATGTTTTCAATTCTTTTAAGCCTGGTGACTTGTTTTGTTTGGTTTTTCTTCCAGAGTTTTTTGAGGTTTTCATTCCTGATGTGAATATTTCAAGAGACAGTTAGACTCCAATTCTCTATAGGAGTCTTTGTAATCAGCCTCTAACACATCTTTTTACTGCAACTGTTGCATATAGGAAAACAAAAGGTTTCTACTGCTGCAGTATTCTAGCTGCTCCATACTGCTTCCAAAATTTCAATTTATGGGGAATTTTCCCCATCTGAGGTTCACACCTTTTACTTGATGTCCCTTTATGGATATATTGCCAACAACTAAATGTCAAAACTAAGACTGTACCCTTGGTATAATATTGAACTAAGCAGTATGTCAGTGCCACTTGGGTTTAGCTTTTAAGGGCTGTGAGGCAGAGCAGTGCATAACAGATCCATAAGTACCCAACTAAATTCAAGTATCACAGGGAAAGTGCTTGTTGCTTAATCCCCATGGCTGCATGACCCCATATGATAATAAGCTGATGGTGGAGAGAAGGGAAGAAAAGTGAAATGACCACATTCTTCTGGGTCTCTGCAGAGTGGCTTTTTCAAATCATCCCAAACTGCACAGACTTCATGTATGCCAATGGGTACGTTGCAAGCAGAGAGCATCTCAGTGGAAATTGTTTGGAAAATTGCATTCCTTATGTCAGCTTCCAGTTAAAGCTTTAGCAGTGAGAATTTGTAAGTTAATTCCTACTTCAGAAGTACTGTGTGGCTTTTATGCTTCACTTTTCCTCATGGCCTCAAATCCCAGTACCTGAAGTAAATACCAAATGATCTTTGTTTAGACTATTATTTAATTTTTGAACAAACCATAATGGCAATTAAAACAAGTCCTGAAGCATGGCTGAGGCTGGCTTACTAACATTTAGCAGAGGAAAATGTGCATGACTTCAAACCTCATTGAATTTCTTAAGAGTCTGAAATCAAAGAGGTGAATGTGACGGTAGAGAAAAGAAATACCAGACTGGAATTAATGTCACCAACTCATTATGCATCAGAGCTGATGGGAAATCTTAACACAGTAACATTTTAGAGCAAATTCAGATCTGGTTTGCCCTCAGAAGGTCAAACGCTATGAACAATGTAACAAAAATCTCTCTGGGCTCATCTCTACTATGTACAAGAACATAAGCTCATATCCACATGAACTTGGTATGACTTGGCAGTCTGCCAGTTGCCGTCAGTTAGATACCTTATTGTACAACTATGGACAGGTTCAACGAGGCTGTGCTTTTCAAAAGGGTAGGCTGCTTAATGACCATGTAGACACGTAAAAGTTTCAAATTTATTTTCAAAGTGTAGTTTCAGGTGGATGAATTACGCTGAGAACATTCATCTTGTTAATCAATGTCAGAGGGTTAAATGAGATACAGTCCCTGAAAATTGTCTGTGAGTATGAAAAGGACCAGCCTTAGTGCGGACACACAGGGTACATTTTTAGTGGAGGCTTAATGTTTCCTAGACATCACTATACGGTAATAATGTTGCCAGTTCTATAGCTCAGAAGTTACTATCAGGGATTCAAAATCTTGAATTTATGGGTGGGTTTTTTCATCCTGTTTTTGGTTTTAAGACCAAGATTTCTCATTGTTTTCATCTTTCAATTTTGCTGTTAGTTTTCAAATGAGAGATGAGATTCTCATGTAATCAATGAAACAGAGTTTTAAGGAAAACTTTGATGATCATAAAACAATATAATTATACATAATAAAGTACATATGAATTCCAGCTTAAATCTGTCTTGCTCTCACATAAAATAAATTCCTGAATAAAATTGTCACTAACAGATGCAAAAAAAAAAAACCAAAACA
The DNA here is from genome assembly GCA_013400335.1 of Eurystomus gularis. Taxonomy (NCBI): domain Eukaryota; kingdom Metazoa; phylum Chordata; class Aves; order Coraciiformes; family Coraciidae; genus Eurystomus; species Eurystomus gularis. The sequence continues at coordinate 177,571 of VZZY01014491.1, read as the reverse complement.
GTATAAAAATATCCCAAAACCTAATAAAATATAATTAGTCCTCTTCAGTTTGAGTGAAATATTAGGTCTGCAATTGCAATATGGAGAACCACCAGGGAACAGCTCCAAGACTAGGAGTAGGAGGTATTCGGTGCAATTAGCCGGTAACACCTTCAAAACAAACAAATAAACAGTAGAGAGTTTTCACATAGTGTGTGTTTAAACTAAGGATCGCTTTGCTGCAAGATGTTAAGCATGCTAAAAGTTCCCCCCACGCAAGGAAGCACCAGAAAAGACCATGAAAGCTTCAAAGACCATTCCAGCTTCAAAGAAGCAGTAGACAAACTCAATAACAAAGATTCATCCAGATTCTGAAGGGAATATACAGAGATACTCTAATATCCTAATACAAATATTGTGGGGGATAGGAAGCACTGAAGCATTTGCTGACTACATGGGAAAAGGCACACTCCATGAATAGTATCTCTTCTTGCAACTGGTTGTGAGACAATACTGGCTGAGGTCTTGGGTATGACCCAGCAGGGAGTTCTTCTTCAGTAAACCAAGCAGGGACCTTGCTGGGTGTCATGCAAATGTGTCCTGAAAAACTTGCCTGAGAGGAAAAACCCTGCCAAATTTCCTGTAAACAGAGTGTAATAATGTTATGGTCACTCTGCATAATGCAAAACCCGGATGCCAAAGTAGAACCTCATAATTTCTGCAGAATGACCAGAAATGATAATATCAGCAGTGCAGCCAAATGGCTATGGAAATAATGTTGTAATCTCTGAAAAAAAGGCAACGTACTCATCAGTTTGCTGCTGCCTGTTTTTCTGCATTATAGTCATTCTACAACTCCTTAGACATCATAGCTAATAGACCATGGAAAGATTTAAAGACATCTTTAATTTATTTGACATTTCAGAAAAAGATACAATATAAACCAGATTTGCCAGCTTTCAGTTCTAGACATTGTCAGTTATATTTTCTAAACCATTAGGAATAGTAGAGAAAGTGAAATACTGTTATTAAGAGAATTCTATAAGGCTTTTCTCTGTGCAATACAATAACAGTAACTCTCCTGAACTATCAGGTAGTCCCTTCAGCTATCACTGGAATAATTCTGTTCCAGATGTGTGTTAGCAGAATAGAGCACTACTCCTAAATTTAAGAGGTTAATATTAGTCATAAGAGGAACAACTTCCTGGGAAAGCTGAGAGGGAAATGTGACAAAGAGCTTTATGTACAGCATCCATTTCCTTAGAGACGTCTGATTCCAGTTCAAAGAATAAACCTTGAAACCATCCCTACTTTCACCCTCAGAGGAGAATCCTCTGTGGGATGGAGAATATCTTCATGAACGAAACTTTTAGTTCCATTGAAGCATCAGAAATTGTGCTCAGCAGTGTTGATACTTTGCTTCGCTGAAAAGTATGTGGGAAAATTCAGGCTTCATCTGCCGGTATCTTTTGAATGTGTTGTACATATTTTCCTGGTTTTTTTTCTTTGTAAATTAGGTTGATCATTTTTATGTGTTAAGAAAAATCTGGTTTTGCTACTCCTGTATTCCTGAGATATGTTCCCCAAACAATACAGATAAATTGTAGTGAAACTAGTTTTAATGAGCAGAAATATCTAAAATCTATAAGATTAGTATTTGTTATGAAACTCAGTTTAACTACTTGAAGATGTAAGACAATGTCAGTGGTGTAACACTACACTGACTTCAGCCAAAATAGGTTTCTTTAGTGAGGTCAAAGAAATCTAAATCAGTGAGACCAACTCTCAGTCCTAAATGTTGTGTTTACCAATTCCATAATACTTGTAAGCACAGTTCGCTTAATGAACTGTATGAAAGACCTGGGGGTAAAATCAAGCACATAGGAAACTGTTGTGTCATCTTGGACGCCACAGGCTAAAGTAAAGTTCCTTCCTGTGCACCTGGCTAGGCTCATATTAGGTGAATTCTTGATGCTTCCTCTACAGCCTAGCATGTTTATGGTGCATATATTCAGCACTTTTTTTCCTTTAAGTCAAATCTGATGATTTGGTGAAAATGATGTTACTATGTTGTGGCTTAATTAAAGCTTTTATGGACTTCAAGGATACCATTCATCCTGTAAAGCATACATCTGTAAGATGGGAATCTATATCTTTACCCAAAACTTCTGCATTTGAATCATTAAAGAGAAATAGATACCAGTGTATAGTGCAGGCATCCAAAATAGATCAGATGATCTAAAGCGTGTCTATGTGGTTCAGTCATCTGTAAAGAAAGCCTGTGGTGATGAGCATGGTACAGACACCCATCCTACTGATGTCACCTCATTTAGTGAGTTAAAGTGTATGGACCTTTCTCCAGGTTGAGAGAATTACATCTCTCAACCACATAACCAAGGATCCACAAGCTGATCAATTCTGCTGACCAAGGTTTACCTGCAAGTCTGGAGAAACATGGTTGTTTCACCATTTGTCTGCAGGTGTCCTGTGAGGGAGCAGTATTCTGCTGCTTTGAAGAAGAGGGGCTATCCAGTCTAGAGCACACTCCTTGGTACTCGTGGGTGACTTCAATCACCCTGATATTTGTTGGGAAGCCCACACAGCTATGCAAGTTCGGTCAAAAAAGGCTCTTGCAGTGCATTGATGATAACTTCTTAATGCAGGTGGTGGAGGAACCAACCAGAAGAGGTGCGCTGCTGGACCTTGTATTAACGAATAAAGAAGGACTAGTTGGGGACATTAAGGTTGGGAACAGCCTCACCGACAGTGATCATGATATGGTGGAGTTTAGTATTTTACAAGGTAGAAGTAGGGCAATAAGTAGGATTACAACCCTGGACTTCCGCAGGGCTAACTTTATACTCTTCAAAGATCTACTTGCAGGAATCCCATGGGCTAAGACTCTGGAGGTTTAAGGAGCCCAAGAAAGTTGGTGTGTTTTTAAATACCACTTCCTCCAAGCCCAAGATAGGTGCGTTCCCTTGAGTAAAAAAT
>VZZY01014491.1:137616-174390 GCA_013400335.1 Eurystomus gularis | reverse complement strand
AAGCCTGGAGGAGTGAAGACTCTCCACTAGTCAGTGAAGACTGGGTTAGGGATCAGTTATAAAAATTGAATACACACAAGTCCATGGGCCCTGATGAGATGCACCCAAGAGTGTGAGAGAACTGGCTGATGTTGTTGCTCTACCACTCTCCATCATTTTCACAAGATCGTGGCAAACGGAAGAGGTGCCTGAGGACTGGAGGAAAACAAATGTCACTCCAGTCTTCAAAAATGGCAAGAAGGAAGATCCAGCAAACTACAGACCAGTCAGCCTCACCTCCATCCCTGCAAAAATCATGGAGCGGCTCATTCTGCAGGTCATCTCTAAGCACATGGAAGACAAGAAGGTTATCAGGAGTAATCAGCATGGATTTACTAAGGGGAAATCATGCTTGACTAATCTGATAGCATTCTATGATGTCGTGACTGAATCGTGACTACCAATGATTCATATCACGTCTTTCTGGTTTGAGATCATGGAATTAGGACTGAAAGTTTGAAGCTGATTATGTTGGCTAGTCTTTTTTTGTGTTAAGCTAGAACTACGTATAAAACCATAAAAATTTTGCAGACTTAAAGGCAATTTTTCAATTTTTGTCTCTAAATTTAGGAAAGTAATTTCAGATACCTACATGACAAATAATTCCCTATATGAAATTTCTTAGATCTTTAGAAGTTCTGAAAGAGAAAATAAGTGCTTGGTACTGTTCTACGGATAGGCCCCTAAATGGGGATTATGCTGATTCACAGTAATTCTTTAATAAAATATTAACTTATTTTTATCAGGTGTCCTTGGTGATCTCAATTTATACTAAATTCCTCCTTCTTCAGGTCTTGCAATTGTCAGATCAGTGTATTTCTCATTTTTTTTCGCAATAGGAGTGTAAATTGCAAAATCCACAATGTGGGCAGAGAAAGTCGAGATTTAGGTAGGAATCCAACATTTGAGGCTGATTTACAAAGCATGTCATGAGCACGTCACTGAGATCTCCAGAATTAGAGATATCTGAGAGAAAGCAGTCATTATTCACTTACCATGCTCATCCAGTAGTATGTTGTCAGGCTTGATGTCCCTGTAAAATGAGGAAAGGAATACATTACATTTCATACCCAAAAGAAAACCTGCAATTTTAAAGTTTTTCCCATCTGGGTATGAGGGCCAAGTGACTTAAATCATTAGAAAAACCAAAGAAAACCGTATCATACTTAAAGGCAAAAGATATTTATCTACATCTTTTTACTGCCCTGAGAAAACTTTCATACTAAAGAGGCTTTCTAGGTTTCCATTTCATGTGTTTTTATTTTCATGTGTTTAGCATTTACATGGATTTGGTTTTCAAGATTATGTACTTTATTCTTTATAGCAGTGGGAACAATGAGATGGAATATTTGCATCTAGGAGGTGCCCAGTTGCCTCAGGAACTCTGCATTTGGCAGACCAAAGAAATCATTTAATTGGAAACATTGGTGATCCACCCTTACTGCCAGACCCCGCTAACCTGCCATACTCACATGCATGATCACTCACATATTGTAGACACTTGCTAGCTGTCCTATACTAATTGAGTAGGTCTTGCAGCTCTCCTTTTAGCCTCTGAATCCCCACTTGGCTCTCTGTAATGGGAGGTACTATGCTGGGGAAAGGAGGATGGAGATTATGATGTGCTGAAGAATCAGCTCAACTCTGCCCTTCTTGGAACAAGGGAACAACACTGCCCTAGAGAGCTGCACTTCCAGGATCATTTTCTGTTGACCTATGTTCATGCTGCTGTCAAGAGGGATGGAGACTGCTTTTCCTGACCATTGTCAGACATTCCCACCCACTTTCTTGGTCCAGCATCATTGCTCATGGTGTGGACCTGTTCTTGGGAGACTCACCTCTTCCCTTTGCCAACCTGGATCAGTCCCTGGTTTGGCTCACCATGCAGCATGGTGTGATGTGGCAGTGTTGCGTGGCACTGCCTTTTCACTGGCAGCTTACACTTCATGCCATTTTGAAGCTGTGTTCTTTGTGTGGCATTGCCAGTCTGAGATACATCAGTCCACCTTGAGCAAAACATTCGCCCCCTGGGCTGAATTTTCCACTCATCTCAAAAGACAAGGTACTGTAAATTGTCAAAATAAGCCATCAAATGAGGCTGCAAATGAAGTCCAAGCACTTCCATCTAAATTTATTTTAGCCAAGGGATAGCTTGATTATTCCAATTTAAACATTTCCTAGGAAATCTATCCTGACTTAAATACATACTAATACACATTTGGATTTCACTAACAAGTTTTTTCCAACATGCCAATACTAGGGTTTTGTTTTCAATTTTAATTAGTGAATGACTTCTAATGGAAACATCATACAGGAGTAAGACAGCAATAGCAGTTATAATACGTATATTGCTTGCATGATATCTGCTCAGTCATCATCCAAACTTCACACCTCTGTTGACAAAAGAAGGAAGCTTACAGTTTAGTATTCTGAATTCCACACTTTCTAGCCCTTCCTGAGAATCATAGGAAATTGTGAAGCGCACTAAGATTATGTTTACAATTTGTGTGGCAGCAGCTGTGGAAACATAGGATAAATAAGAAATTACTTTAAGTCATTCCCTGTACATTTGGAAATAATGTAGGATGTATATGTGTCTGATCAAGTAAAGAGATCTCACTGTGAATTATCATCTGGAAATTTAAAATTATACTGATTTTTCAGTATGAAATACCATATTTCTTCTGCACAGCTTACAGGCTACCTATAATGGCCTGATTCAGCAGCAGTTCTAGTTATATGTGTAATACAAGGGGAAATCTCTCCTAGAACCCTTGTCACCCACAAACCTCCAAACTCTGACTTGTCTCTTTCCTCTCCCCTCTAGTCACTTGTATATCATTTACCATATCAAAACCTCTTCCTCCTCTGATTTCATGTAGGTGAACTTGTGAGTTACAGGTGAACGAAAGGATTAAATATCTTTACTTATATTATAAAACTTTTATTTGGTTGAATTATCATGAGAAATTTTATACCTTTTTATATGTAATATTATATGTAACCTCTCAATTGATGGGACAGTTTTTGGAAGAGCTACTGTTCAGCTGCTATCGTATCTATTAGTAACAAAATGATCTCTGGTGTTGGATAACTGTTTTCTGATGAGAGTTGAAATTGTGAGTTCATGTTGAATAGTCCTTGTCGTTGATCCACAACTTGGAATACAGCAGTGACTTTCAATGAAAATTAGCACATCATAGTTTTGACTGTTGAATTAAATATTTAATTTATTTTTTTCTGCACAGAGTTTGACAAGCATAATCTGACTCTGCACTTCTCACGTGGCTAGAAAGATTGGGGGTCACACACAATTACATTAGGGGCTTTCTGTGGTTTCCTGAAATCAGTGATACATTCAACACCACCCCAAATAGTTTTGCCCAGTTTAAGAAAATAAAAATTAAGAATTGGAATGGTACAATCTTTAGTACTTCACTGAGAATAAAACCAATCAAAAGGAGAAATTCAGCTGTATGAGCTATTGCTATATGTATAACAATGCAGCACCCAGGGATTGTTCATTATAAGACTATGCCTTTTCTATCTTTTTTTTTTTTTAAGAAGATGAGATTAGGCAATTTGAATATCTGCTGTGGTATTGCACCATTAAATAGATTATCCATTTTTATTGTCACCAGAAAAGACATTGACGAATCCACTTGACAACTGTATGTATCATCAAACATACTCTTCATGGAGTTACATCGTAATGTTCGGAAAGTTGAGTGGTAAAATTAGATCTGTGCTTATCTTTCTGTGACTAATTCAGGCAGTGGTTGATACTTGATACAGATGCATACAGACCATCAAGCCTTTTGTGCCTAGGGGATAGTACCCATCATGGGCTCTGCCAACCTTGTTCATTTAGCTCAGAAGCAGAACTGTAGCTAGGGGCAGGTACAGCAGGGTGTATCACCTTGCACAGAGTAGCCTAAATTCTCAGTTCCTGAGGCGACATGATAGACTCATAACCATGCCTCAGATCTCAAAACAGGCTATTTTAAACTCCTTTTTCAGCAAGTAAAAGTCATGCGATAACTTGAGCCAGAAGCTGAACATGTTTCTTAAGTAAGATATTTTCTTAAGTAATGTGCATAAACTTGTACACAGGAAGAGCCACCTCAACATGAGGAGAAACTTCTTTACTGTGAGGGTGACAGAGCACTGGAACAGGCTGCCCAGAGAGGTTGTGGAGTCTTCTTCTCTGAAGACTTTTAAAACCCGCCTGGACAAGTTCCTGTGTAACCTGCCCAAAGTGAACCTGCTTTGGCAGGGTGGTTGATCTAGGTGATCTCCAGAGGCCCCTTCCAACCCCTGCTATTCTGTGAAGATTTTGGTGATTTGGGATCACATGTCTGGAGACATATGTGATGCATAGATTCACATGGCAGGTTAGAAAGCAAAGCTCAGGGTCATGGTGAAGAGCATGTCTTCTAGCAGTACTCTGTTATGTGGTTGTCCCCACATAAGTATGGCACTAAAAGCTCTCATTTCCTGAGATTAAAAAGCCTTTGTTGAAAGCTCCAAAGACTGCAGAGGAGCAAGGCCACTGCTCTGCCCTTGCCCTGACCACTGCCTGCTAGGTACAGGGCATGGGGTGTTCAATACAGTCAAGGAGAAGACTTGGCAGGTCTGTATCAGTTCTAGTCCAACTCTTTTTATACATAGAAACATTAAAGCAAAATAGAAATCGGAGTAGAGAAACCTTCAAAGTCTTTTCTCAGTGACAGGACCAGGCATAACTAACATAATAGCTGGCCCAAGAAGCTCAAAAGTGTGGACAATTGAGAAAAAAATTGGAAAAATCAGTTTAATTACCACTTGTTGATACTGCCTGTGAAACCATTTCTAGTTTTCTTCAATTGCCTTAGCTACAAGTGTCAAACTAAAGCTGCCTGAAGGATAAAAGTACAGTAAGAAGGTGCTTCATATAATTACCAAGTAGGAAAGAACGATTAATAATCTATTTGTATCTTCTATAATACCTAGGTCAAGTGGGCATCCAATGCTTGAAGATATTCCTGCTGCATAGAGGAAAACCATGAGAGTGGCTTGACTCATGTTCACTGCATATGCCAATCAGAATTCCCTGAACTTCTTGGAAAGATTCACAATGATTTTAAAGGTTCAAGAATCTGCAGTTTTAATTACAGCTTTTGTCAATGTTTTTTCTGATGTTACTAAGTGGGATAGAAGCAGATTTCTGAATTAAGAAGTAGAGAAATCGTTCAATCTTCATACTTGGAGGTTGTCAAGAACTGACTGGATCAACACCAACCAACTTGGTCTGATCTGAAGGCTGACCCTGCTTTGGGTCAAACATTGGACTAGAGGCCTCTGGAGGTCCCTTCCAACCTGAATTAGTCTATGAGTCTATGAAAAATAATGTATCCAAGTTCAAAGTCCCCTTTGTTTTGGCTATAAGGAAGTTCATGAAAGATTGATGAGACCTGGGAGAGGACTGTATATGTGGAATATAGTGGGCCTTTGGTATAGTCCATTGCAGTTGGAAGACAGCCAGAGCTTCCACGTGTTAAATTCTGTCATGGAGCTTGAATGCTCATGAAGAAAATAGTAGGAATAAATAGCTCGTTTTCAGCATAAAAGGAGGTTAAAATGGAAATACTCTGCAGTTCAGCACTGGAAAGGTATAACACAGTACTTATTAACCATGTGAAGTGGTGAAAAAATGAAGGTTACTTCACATGAAGACGACTCTCAGACATCTCAGTAAGAGCGAGCAAAACTAGGTGATTATATTGCCAGTGCCAGATAAAATAAAGATGAAGAAAAGAAAGGAATTATATATATGCATCAGAAGGGGGGAAATCTGAATTATTCATTGGGATTAATGACCATAAATAACATACCAGAGGTCACACATTTTTGTCCCTTATGTAGGTCAGATAGTCATAGAAAAGAAGATGGAAAAACTGTGATGATCCCATTTGCTTTAAAGCTGGAAATCTAGAACAATCTCAAAAAAAAATTAATGGGTACTGCTACAAATTAGCAACCAGGCCATTTTAACTTTTGATCTCTATTGATATCGACTGGACTTGAAACACTGATCTAGAAATGGAACATGTGTGGTTGGTGAAGTCAACCACAAATTGCCCAGTTTTCTTAAGGAATAGAAGTAATGGCTGGTTCATTGACTCTCACTTCACATTGATAACAACTAATTCTAAGCAGGTTACAGAAAATATTGAAAAAAAAAAAGTATTATGCTGTAATTTAAAACAAAGTTAGGTCCTTCAGGTTACCTGATTTCATAGCATCTGAAAGAAAACAGTCAATAAAAGACCTGGGGAAAGCAGAATAAAATACTCCCTGAGAGTAAAGAACAAATAGATTAGGGTTGTTTAGTTAATACAAAAGATGCGATGTGACAGGCATATCAAATAACAAATAGTATCTAGATGGTCAATAGAGCTTTTCTATTTGCTTTTGGAGTATGAAAGCAAGGCTCTCATTTCATAAAAACTGAAGTGAACTAAACAAACAAGGTTTTATTTATACAATTGAGAATTAAACTCAAGTTGATTACTACAAGACATAATTGTGTAAAAATGCTTCAGAGACTCAAACAAAGATTTAGCCATTGATGTGAACTACAGAAGTACCAGCTAGAGTTCCTCCAGCTAAGAGTAATCCAATTGATTTAGGAAAGCACTCCTACAGCAAGTACAGATGCTGTGTTCCCTTCACCTTTTTGAAACACATCAATAATGCCAAACACAAGATCAACGCTTTTCCTTAAACCTGTGAGAACTGAAAAGCTAACACTGCCCATCTGTTTTATTCTGCTTTCATATTTTGCAGTAAAGATACAAACACCACAGATTTGGTTCCTGCCACGTTTAAGTTTGTGATTTCTTCCTTTTGCCTGTATTTTCTCCTTATTTCATCTGAAGATTTCATGTATTTGCAACACAGGGACAGCTGTTCTTTGCCAGTCAGAGGTGCTTTTTAATAGGCCTCTGGAGGTCCCTTCAGTTATAACATCTCTAGATGGGTCTGAATTCCCATCTGTAATAACTGCTAACCCTTTATTTGATATCAGCAAAAGTCCAAAGCACATTCTCTCAACTTTATGTCTCACAGATTTCCCTCTGCCTTGCTGGCTCAGACCAGGATCTAACGTATTATCATTTTTCTCTCTCTTGAGCTTCTAAAATCCCACAGTAACATCTATGAACATTTCAGCTGACAACAGTTTTACCAGTATGACTTATTTTAATGATGATTGGTTTTCTCTGAATAAGACCATTGAAGTTTCAACTCTTCATTAACCAAAGGCAACTTACAGAGAAAACTCAGTTGCATACGAACTCATAAATTGAAGTCTTAGGTTTTTAAAAACAGCTCTTAGCTGCTTTTATTTGGATGGACGGAACACACATACTCACTTTCATTCAAACCACAGAATCTAGCATAAAAACAAGAGGTGTAAGTTGAAATGAGGGAGGTTCAGGATAGATATAAAGGAACTATTTCATTGTGGGAACAGACAAGCAATGCAACAGGCTGCCCAGAGGGGTTGTGGGTTCACCATCCCTGGAGTTTTTCAAGACATGACTACATAAATCCCTGGGAAAATTGGTCTGATGTCATATCTGATCATGCTTTAAGTAGAAGGTTGGACTGGACACCTCCTGAGGTCCCTTCCAACCTGATTTTTTCCCATGTTTCTTTATGTAGAGACAAATTCTGCAGTAAGCAAAAAGGGCTTTCTCCACCCTTCAGGTCAGGAGTAGCAACTCAGTAGCTTGCTATACCACACCTAGCACTACAGCACATAACGAACCTCCTCCAGGGGCAGTGGTAATGCCTAGAGCCTATTGACAATAAAACTCCACAGGTGCAAAGATATGTTGTCTGGATACATCTCAGTCTGCATGTAGTGAGCCCATATTTAACATGTATCACTAAAATTCATTGGCTTAGTTAAGGCACCCTATGCCCTTGCAGAATGCTACGGGGTTTTTTTCTCAGAAATCACTTCAAAATATCCAACAGAGAAATTAAATTAGATGGATTTTGCATTATCACAAGGATGCAAAAGAAGCAAGATCCATACAAAGGCCCTTGAAGTCAATGGAAGCATTATATTGGCTTCAGTAGACATTGTTTCAACCCTAATAAAATTTTGCTCATATATTTTCTCTTTAGTGCTGGCTAAATCTAACTATATTTTATGAGATAAACCTTGAAATACAATGTTTGAAGACTTTTTTTCTTAATTATGCATGTCATTTCTTATATTAATACGTTTTACTTATGCAGAAATAGGCATTTCAAGTCACTGTTTTCACTGGGGGGAAAAAGGATCACAGTCGATCACATCAACTAGTTTTTAACCTAGAATGACCTTCATGGTCCTGTTTGCCTTGTCTTTGTCAAAATAGCCCCAACAATCAAGACTGAAAGTGAGCATTGGTTATGTTCTTGGATACAGTTAATGCTGGATGAAGACTAGGAGTCTGCATTGACTATTAGGTACAAGTGTTAACATCTAGAAAACAGCTGCTGTTAAAAAAAACAGCAGTAGAAAACAACAATTTCTGGATAACAACCTGAATTCATGCTGGGATAATTCCAATACCTCAATTTACTGAGTACCTAATTCTCTCAAATATTAAATTATTCTCAATTATTTGCTCATAACTCATTTGTATATTACAGAATATACCTGACCAGAGCCTTTTACTTTTTATTAGGTTTTGGGTGGGGGTAGTTAGTCACAGAATCACAGAATCACTCAATGTTTCACGTTAAAACACAAACATATACCTCCCACATAACAATAAATGAACGTGACATGAATCATTCTGGACTATTTTCTTTAAGACTTATATTAGCTGTATAACAGTTCTTAACAGCCATAAAAATGGCAATGAGTTGGGAAATGTACGTTTCAGCTACGGATTATTCAAGTTCATATGAGACTTATCACTATATCCAAGCACTGAAGTGAACCATATAATATAAATGGGTTTCTCCCAATATGGAAAGAAATGCGAACAAATTCTGATTTTCACAGATAGGGACTTTATTTCCTTCCTATTTGATATTTAGATTCACAAATAATACAGGGTTTCACAGTTCACGATGTCTGACTAAAACAGGAATGGAGAAACAATATCTGTTAATAAAAGCCACTGGTCATAGGTATGGACAGCAAATGCACACAACCAGAAAGTACTTGTCCTGATCTTTACATATGTAAACTTGGGCTAATTCACTGACAACCAGATATAAGTTACGCAGGTAATTTATTGTTGCATGGCTTTTGCTGAGTTGAGCTATTTATAGGAATAAATAAAAAGGAATGCACCTTTTTTTTTTGCTATTTCTCTTTAGAGTAAGGAGAAAATCACAGCACAGCTGAGATCCACTAATTCTGCTCAGAAGCAAAATAAACTGCTATTGTGAACCAGAATGTCCATGCATAAAATTATCTTCTGCAAAGCAAAGGGTACAATAATTCATTCAATCAGTTCAGCCATTTCCACTTGCACTTTCTGGAGACTGTTACACACAAAGGACTTGCAATGTCAAAGGGCATCACTTCCAGTGTCCTATTCCAGTCTGAAATCTCAAAAAGCCTAAAATATTAATTGGTCTAAGTTCTGTCCAGTGGAATTTTCTTAGTCAACCCCATCTCCATTCAGAAAAAAAAAAAAGAAATCAACAACAAAAAACTGCTGCATTTCAGACCTAAGGCATGGAGCCAAATTTGTAGTTCCAGTGATTTACTGGACAGTTTTAGGATCATTAGCTTCCAGTAAAAGATTGGTTTTTTCACATAAGTATGTGTATATGAATAGATAGATACCAGACATCTTAGAAAAATTAACTCTTTTCTTCAAGAAAGGCTCAGAGTAACAAACATTGTAACTTCAAAGGTAATCTGGTTTTATAAGGCAACTTCTAAATCTAGAAATTAATAAAATTCCACAGAATTCTGTGTGAAGAAAAAACACGAGTAAAGGTTTCTGGATTTGAAAATCATTCCATAAAACCAAAACATCTTTGACAAGATTCTACACATGCAATCCCAAGTAATAGATTTATCATCAGTCAGAAACGTGTAATTTTGTTATTATACAATCTGTGATGCATTATTCATGAAACTGAGGCACTCGGCAAATCTGTAGACTTTGCAAAAAAAAAAAAAGTACTGGGTCTTCCTATTTAAAATATTCTCTTTTAGAATTATAGAATCATAGAATGGTTTGGGTTGCAAGGGACTTTAATCTAGGTCCAACCCCCCTGCCATGGGCAGGGACACCTCCCACTAGACCAGGTTTATTTATTTGAAATCTTTTGGTTTTTTCTCTGCAATTCCCACTCCTGGGACTTTAATGTAGAAATAAAAAAAAATCTGTAACTACTTACAACTAATTATCTGGCAGCAAGATTTCATATGATAGTGATCAGAATCCTGGATCACATTTTGAAACATTTTCCTTTTGTGTGGCAACCTGTGTGGCAACAAGACCATTTTCTAGTATGTATGAAAGATATAACTGTTGTAATAATTATAACAAGTGGAAAAGCTCTCACTAGCAAAAGCCTCTGAAGACCCTGCCTCTTCCTATGCTCCTTTAAAGAGTGTCTGGACACCTGGCTCAAGACTTGGGGTAGTATTACCTAGATATATAGAAATATGTGACTGTGATGCTGTGCATTATGGTGCCTGTGGATCCTTTCTAGTTTAGTACTATTTTTTACCAAGTGTTCATGAAGATCTTGGATTTTCTTAGCACTTGCACTAACCAATTTTATATAGCTCTGAAAATATAGCTGTCAAAGAAGCCACCAAAACATGCTTATTTACAAACACTTCAACTGGAACAAGCTTGTTCTTTTCCCATTTCATCTCCATTTGGAAAAATACAATTATGAAAATATTTTCAATTCTCTACTTATAACAATAGGTGGCAGTAATGATAGCTACATCTGTCTGAATGGCCAGTGGTGTTTGGAAACACTATTTGTCAATTTTAGCTTAGAGAAACAGTTGTAGTAAATATTGTTATCCCAGTCTGAAGAAAGTGACCTTCTTAAAAACAGGAATATTATACTGAACGTTTCATATTTTAGGGCCTATATTGTCAGATAAAAGTCTTCTTTGGCTAAGTTCAGCTCCTGAATTTGTGTAGATGCTAAATTAAAATAAAAATATTAAACACAGAATATGTCATTATATTATTCTTCCCGAAGAGCTTAGCAATGATGGTCTTAACAAAGCCCAGACTATGTTATCCTGGATTCCTCTTCTGGATACAGTGGCTCTTTTCCAAGTGAACATTATCCAGCAAAAACAACTTGCAGGCAATCCAATGGGTAGTTTTCATCTTGCCGGAAGGACTCAAACTAATGACAAATGTGGCACTTCCTTCACTACAACTGCTTTGTAGAGTTAATGATAGACATGACTACAGCCTTTGGACTTTTGGGTAGCTCTGAGGGGAATCTTGAACAACTATCAGCACTATGATGATGCCAAAACATTACCACATTTCAAATAAAAACTCTTTTCAGCTAAGTGCTTCTCTAGCACTTAGTCATGGACAAGTCATGCAGAATCACCATGTAGCAGTAATTTATTGATATGTCACAGTTGATGAGTATTCTTTGCTGTGTTGTAGCATTAAGTATTGCTGAGACCTTCGGTGCATATGAATACAAGGGTTATACCCCTACGTGTGAATTAGGTTTCAAGAACAGGTGATATCTTTGATAACCAGAGGAAGTGCACAACTCATTAGACACTAGCTGGAGTGTGGCATTGAAAAGAATTATCTGGTCCAGCAGGAAAGCATACACGGTGCAATGGTGATGCTTCCTTCCTCAGAGATATCATGTGAGAGCTTTTGCCTAGAAGTAAGGGGGACAATGCACTCAGTGTGTACTCTGCTGGCAATTGCATGAATATCAGTCTCCTTCCAGCAAAAGCCATAGGTCTTCTTCCAATTTACACTGGCAGAAATCCATGTGTAAAACTAAATGAGAGAAGTAATTGATGACATTTGTCTAAAAAGAAATCAGGAGTGCATTGCTATTGATAAGCATATTTGGCTTTATCTGTTGGAAAAAGCTAGCATCGGAAGTGTGGTGTTTTGCAATGGCTGAAATTCACATAGCTGCTCCTTTGTTTTTCACTGCAGGAAATACAGAATAAACGCTTTCAGATGCATCACACCTCCAAGAGTTTGCTCAGCTTATCAGACAAACTCAAAAAGAAAATATACAGAATTCCAAACACTCATGTGCTTAAGGCAGCCACTGTTCATAGTGTATAATACTGTATAATATCCCTAAAATTTGCCTTAAAAGCCCTACCAACTTCTATGCATAGAATTCCTTCAGACACCTGTTAGAACAGCGGTATCCACAATAATAATCTCATGGTTTTTAACAATCATTTCCTTCATCAATACGAAAGTGAAATTAATTACAGCTGGCATGGCTAGCAATTAAAGCATGGTACAGCATGGTGGACTTCATGTGCAAGCCAAGGAAGATGACAGCAACTTCCAAGGGCCTCAGGTTTTCAACCAGTGCCTGGGCAGCCATCCCTTCAATGCAGCAGTGAAGCTTCCCATTAAGCACATTTTCTGCTGATCTGGGTTTCAGCAGTACAGTGTAGTGGGGAGAAGGGCAGTAGACCATCAAGCAGAAAACCAGCATGTGATGCTGTCTTGTTCACTCTAATCTGAAAGCCCAAATGCTAGCATCAATATCGGATTTCCTATTACCCTTGTCACTGCCATCATTTTCTACTGGGTCATTCCCATGACATCAGAGCCATGGGTATAAGCATTCGGGCCTGGCTCTTTAACTTATAGAAATGTTTTGAACAGAAATCTCATGACACTGTTCTATGTCCAGCCCTACCTATTCAGGAAAGGAATGTAATAAATTACACTTTGGGTGCTTTTAAGAAGGGACATATACAAAGAAACTCCCAAAGCAATAAATACTTGTATTCCTGGAGACTGTTATTTAAGATATGTGAGAGCTGACAGGATACATTTGACCCAAACCACAATTTATATTCCAGTACACCACCTTTTAAAGAAGTCTCCCTGTTCTAAGAGATGTCAACAGAATCAAACAGTCAAGTATTCCAACTGCTCTTGATGAACCTGGGTAAAGAATGAAAGTTTGGCAATATTACTTGAATCCACAGACTGTAGTTGCAACATCCTGGTTAATATTACTAGGCAAGAACACAGTACCGATAAAGGTATTATTTAACCAGACTGCTGTTACAGCAACTACTTGCACTGAAATTATTATAAGGATTATCCTTGCTACTAATTCAATTGATAATAGAGGTGGGATTCAGCTCTCAGATTAAGATACTTGGATTAGCTTCTATTGTGAATTAGGCATCTATATTCTCATTTATAGGCAATGGATATATAAACAACATGGTCATCTGAGTGTAAAGAGCAATTCAGATGACTAAATGTCTATTTTTGGATGAGTTGAATAGTTTTTAAGATTCTGTTGGCTATGTTGACTAGGTATTCACTTGCTTGGACAGTAACTAAAATAAATAGTAACTAGATCTTGTTGAACTGTGGAATAAGTTTTTAAAAACAAGAAGTATTTTGCATGCTGTGTGCTGTGTGGAACACGACTGGAGATATTCTTGAGTCAAATTATTGTAATGTGTTATCACAGGAGTGCAGGCAGGTATTTAAGCCTCTTGCAGGAGTCACACTTCTAGCACTCATTGTCTTGTTTGACATCACCTCACACCACAAACACAATCCTTCATACATGATAAATTGTGCTGTAGTTAAAATAGCTTGCATGCTTAAGATTTTTTTTTTTTTTGGTGGTGCCATCAAATAAAACACACTCCTCATTTGTGGCATGAAAGCTTCTGAGACTCTGTGTGGTCTTCTAGGGGGGTGAAGTTAAGAGGGGGATGCCTGAGGAAGGATCACAGGAATTACTTGCTCCCCTCCAGACAGGTGGCCATCACAAACCCAGCTGTCTGTTGCATCCAGGGAATCTGGCACTGCCACCCAGAGCTGTTTTTGTACTACAGGAGCCACATGTCATCTCAGGGAAGGCAATGACTGAGCAACACCACTCTCCCCATTAACTGAAGAGTTACACTCTTGATGTATATGTTCAAAAAATCTAGACAACTAAGTCTTAACAATTCAATTTCTCAGCTTTAGATCTCATATGCTATTCCTTTTTGACACTTTCTCTTCCAAAAGCAAACATGAAACAATAATGATAGAATAAAAGACCGTTGGCTGGAAATAGATATGCTTGCCCGTATGCTCATAATTCTTGTTTTCAGCAGTGGAGGTACCCCGGGACTCAGGGAAATAAGCTGGTACTTAAATTAGTGTTCAATTCTCTATACATACATAAGTGCATGTGTTTGCATTGGCGTCCGTATGTAGAGCATATCTGCAGCTGAGTAAGTTTGCAGAATAGAGTTGAAGGAGCATCATCAGGGGAAAATTCTGCAACACCTCAAATTAAGAGGCAAGCTGTGAGTCTCTGTAGATTTTAAAGGCAGAACTCTAGATAACTAATATATTTAATTAGCATAAGAGCTAAGAAATGCAGGATTCTGACAATAGGTTTTCCACTCAGTAAGTCTTGCTAAGTGATTATATTAGAAATTGTTATTGATTATTGACAACAAGCCAATTATTTTTTACTGAGTTGCATTCAAAATAGACCTCTGACACTTGTTGAGTATAACTATTGATTTGATATTTTTAAAGAGGACTATATATTAATTTTGTAGCAACTTGAGAAGACAGCATAACAAATCTAAGACTGCATTTCCCCACATCAGCACCTTTTCTAGGAATACACAGAGAGGTTAATTTTTATGCAAGTGTACTAATTCCTATCTGCAGAACTCTGAACAAAGTTTTCCATAGCCGGTGAATTGTTTAACCTTGGCAATGGCCAAGAAAGACAAACTCAAAACCACTCAGCCTACAGTAAGGCTTACCCCTCTGACCAAGAATTCATATACTGGCACCAATGCCCTATTTCCCCTGTTACGGCACCTCCCACTTCATGGTGTCTCTCTCCCATGTTCTTCACTCTCTCCAGTCACTCCTGATTTTGACTTACAGGGACTGCTTCTCTTCGCAGCAGCTTTCTCTTGCCCACACCCCATACCATATTCTGCACTCCCTGGTGTCTTCTTCAGCCTTCCTAGTGCCCCTCTAGGCATCTTTTCTGCACTTTATGCAGGGATATGATGTCTTTTTTCTTCTTGGTATCCTCAGATCCAGCTATCTTACCATCAGTTTATATTTTTCTTGCTACTAGCTCTCTAAAGGGTAGCTTCTCAGCTGGTTGAAAAATCAGCCACTTTCACTGAACGTCCAAACTGTGACATGTTCAGAGCTGAGTTTAAGACTGTCCAACCAGGTTTTTTTTCCTGACATTGTCAAAAAAATTGATCCCTTCCGTGCCGTTATTTGTCTTCTAATGTTTTTTATAACATACAAAGCCTTTTTATCATTCCAGTTCCATTGAACATCATTTGACTTTGAATGATAACAAATACAGATCAAGATGAGATTTTAAGCAGTGTTTGTTTTTATTAAAAACTAAGGAAGTTTGAGAGCTGAATAAAGCCAGAGGAAAATACAGTTTGAACCTCAAAATGCTTACAAAATGAACTAAACAGCACAGTAAAGACAGTATCTATGGATAGAAAGAGAGCCCACGTTTTTATCATAAGAAACCCATATTTATCTTTTAAAGTATCTGTGCTCATAATTAAACCCCCAAACCTAAAAAAAAAAAAGCATGGAATGTGCAATAAAAATATCACTGAAATAAACCATGTCACAGTGAAAGGAAATAAAAAAACACAAACCGAAAAACGAAAGAGAAGCTCCAGCCTTGCTTTGTTTTTATCATTAGAAGGCATCTCCTCTGCATTCAGTACAGCACCAATTTTTCATGTGTATAACAAGATGAGCAGATTAATGACTGAGTAAAAACTGGAGAGAGGTTATTTCTCATTGTTAGGCTGACTGTAAAGATGATTTTGATCATCAGTGTAAGAGAATGATCAAATTCACCAGAACCTAATTTAATAAATATTGGTTCATTAAAAGCGTACTGCCCACTGAGTGGTGTTCCCACCTTGCAAGGTCCCAGTTTGGCACTGTATTTTAAGGTCTTTCCCTGCTGACAGCAATTCTGCATAGGCAAATGTGCTACAACTGCTGAATTTCAGGCTTGCCTTGTGTCCTCTGCTGCAAGAAAGTCCAATTATCCCCAGTGGGCAGTAGAAAATTCCCCCAGGGATGAATGTAAGCAGTGCATGCATATGTTAGGAGAAGTGGAGGCACATCAGTAGGACCATCTGTCATAGAACATCAAAGCTTTGAGTTTCTGTGCTTCTTCCTCTGTGAAACTCATCCTGGGGAGCTGGGGCAGAAGTTCAGAGAGGATATAGAAATGTTTGCAAATAACCTCGAGGGAATGCCCTGAGTAGCTCCGAAAAAAGGATATAGAGAATAAATACAAGAGAAAAAATCTTGAGAAGACGACTTCAGCAAAGCAAATCTCATGGCAATCTGGATCTTAATTACAATCCCTACCCACCAGATGATATGTTTTGAAAGATGAAACTCTGTCAGAGGATCAGTGTTACAACTCCCACTCTTTCTCATCCCTCCATAAGTCAAAAATTGTACAAAGCAGACCACATCTCACCTGAGATATCAAAGCAGTAA
Organism: Eurystomus gularis; assembly: GCA_013400335.1. NCBI lineage: Eukaryota > Metazoa > Chordata > Aves > Coraciiformes > Coraciidae > Eurystomus > Eurystomus gularis. The sequence goes on along the minus strand of VZZY01014491.1, from coordinate 157,585 downwards.
TGAAAGCTGCTGGCTGCATTTCTAAGGCAAGGAGGAAGTTTAGATTGCAATATCCTTTATGAAATGCCTTCTACCACACCATGGACAGTATACTAAATTCCTGAGATATAAAAGGCTGTTGCACTCATGAGGAAACAATGTAAATGTGAACTTTTTGCCTTAAGTCTTTGTTATTTTGCCATATATTAAAACAAAACTTACGTTGCACGGAAATCTCCAAGGGAATGACAGAATACTCTATGTACGTATTGCTCATCCAAGCCAAAAAAATGTTGCCACCATTAAAGCAGAAACAGGAGAAAGAAGCAATTGTCCATATACTGCTATTAGTTTATACTTTGCTCAGCCTGGAGTTTACAGTCTTCTTCCACATTCCCACTCTCCATCTACATACTTTAATCAATGATTTAAAACTTCTTCACTGACTACAAACAAAAAAACCAGCTCATGCACATTGCATGCTAATCTGCCACCTCAGAGGAGAGAATATCTCTGTGTATAGTCATGATGTTGTGAAATTTCCAAGATGCAAACATATCGGAATACTTTAAATATAACATCAACATCAATACTTTGGAAAAAAGTATCAATACTGTATCAGAAGGATTTGACTTTTGTTCTCTCCCCTGTTAATTAAGACTCCATTGCTAATTCGATCTCACTGGTGAAAGGAGCTTTCGTTCAGCATCTCCTCCACTTCCAGGTGGCACGGGGAGGCTGGGGCAGCAGCACCACCCTGGGATGGCAGATGGGAGGTGGAGGCTCACAAAACCAGGCTAAACCAGGCAGTGCCATACGAGGCAGATGATTAATACTATGGATACTGTCCCCTCTCTCTCCGAGTGCCTAATCATTTTAATTACTTATTCAAAATTATTTAAATGTAGTTATTAATACTCTTTATTATTATATTTATAATTACAATTTCAACATGCTATTAATATGGTGGTCTTTGCTAGTATACATAAGTTGGGAGCAACTGGCTATACTAAAACCACTTGAAGCTTTAAAGCTCTGATAACACTCATACTGCATTGGCCACTGGCAATATACTAAAGAAGAATACAAAAAGAAACTAGCAATATACTAATGCAGAAAACTAGCATAAACCAGATCAGATTTGTGTATGGAGACCTGAGATAATCTTGAATATAGAGCTCTGCTTCAATTCAGTCAGCATTTTCTGCTTCAGTGTCTGAATCTCTGAAAATGATTCATTATCAAAATTTTAATACTGAAGAGTGGGGGAAGGAAGGACGTCAACCATTTGATTTCATTATACATCAATAGGGTGCTCAATTGTGGAGATGAGACATGTGTAGTATCGTAATACATATCATGTGCCAGGATACTAATATTAATTGTATGAGACTTCTCCTAAAAGGTAGGCTAATGTAAAGGGATTATTAAAGAAAACCAGAAAGGGGAGAAACAGTAACACAAACAAGTGATGGCAGCTGATTTAGGTGGGGGTGCATTCTGCAGAAACTAGAAGCAATTTGTAGGAAAGTCGTTATAATCCCATAGAATCATTTAGGTTGGAAAGGACCTCTAGGATCATCAAGTTCAACCTTAATCCCAACATCTCCCTGACCGCTAGCCCATGTACCAAAGCACCCATCTACTCTTTTTTTTTTAACACCTCCAGGATTCATGACTCCACCACTTCCCTAGGAAGCCTGTTTCAGTGCCTAACAAATGTAAAGATAGACTTTAAGAAAGTCCTCCAGAAGACAGATGTAGATGAAAAAAACAAACCAATTATATACTCCCTGCCACAGACATTGGAAAGTGGGAAATGCAGGGCATGGAACTGGCAAACCAATGTATAATATCTACATGGACTTTATATGTTCCCTTTGAACACACTCACATAGAAAAGAGTGTGCTGAGCCCAGGTATAAGTAGACCTCTTGGCATCTCCCAGATGCTGGCTATCACACTCATTGCAGCAGCATGCTGTATGGCAAGATAGCTTTTTGTTACCCATTTTCAAAAAGATTTGTACCTCCTGATGTGAAAGGGAAGATGAATTTGCCTGAGTCCCAGTTTCCGTGTACTTAGCTGTGAACAGCATGTAGTTCTGAGTCACTCTATCGAAATTATGTATCTTGCTACAAGAGAGCTGTGTTTTCTGGTTGTGAGGAGTATGGATCTACAACTAGAAGAAGCAAGTCAGACATGTATAAGTCCACAATGCCCTAGTGATGGTATTGTGATTTTAGAGTTTTACAAAAAGCCAAGATTTTTCATGTTTTATTTTGTTAGTTGCAGTTAAATGACAGTGAGGTGAGGAAGGATTCAGAAAAGCCTTTAAGTCAGAATGTAAAACTTACAGTTCAGATAAAATAGTATGAACTTTTTTCTACTTGCATTATAGAAGAAATATTAAGACATGGCTTTTTCTTCTAGATGTATGTCATATATGCTCTATGTCTAGATCATATCCACAATTGTCTGGGTGTCTGTTTTTAAACAGAGAAGCAAGCAGTAAGAAAACCAACTACAATCATAGAACTTATTTTTTTAGTGAAGGACACTTGGTATCTAGTGCTGTATACAACACAAACTCTTATAAGATGGGCTCAACCTGGATTCTCTTTGGCCACAGGAAGTTTGTCACCTAATGCAAGATAGTTGGCCAAGTTCAGATGTTCCCTCTTCTAATATAGGCCGGACACCTACGTTTTCAATGATGTAGGGCTTGTGAAATTAGTTTTCCTTGGCTAAACAAAATATTTGATGCAAACACATTCCTACAACTTTACAATAATGAGAAGAGGGAGGATGAAAGAAAGGGCCAAATGGCCACTTCACCTACTCACTTGAAAACTATAAGAAAGCAAGCAATCTCCTGCTGACTGCGCCAAAGATCCCTCAGTAATGAAGTATGAAAGGAGTGAGGATGTGGTGGATGTCTTCTGGTTTTTCACCTGAGTGAAGAAGGGAGAGCGCACTATTCCCACAATAAAACATTATATCAGTGCTAGCGGCAGGACTGGAGCACTTCATGGTGTATCATGCATCTCAGTGTGTTCCCTGAGTCTCTTCTCCAATACAGGCAGTTTTACTTCATTAGTAATCTAGTCTCTGAATCTTGCAGACCAACTTCATTTATTTGCAGTATGTCATCTGGTATATCAAATAACTTTCTCTTTTACTGTTGCCAAACAGAAGTGAAATTAATTTGTTCTTGTAGGTAGAGAACTGTGTTCAGAAGTTCAGTCTTGTTCTCTGCATATTCATATCTTGTAATATGTCATTCTTTTTTTAGGGACACAACTGAAATTTAAATACCTTTTCTGCCTAGAGTTTGTGAATTGCTTTGATTTTGATCAGTGCTGGTCCATAGGCATTCAGTAGGTTTTCTGTACTTTGTGGTTTGCATAGCGGGTTTTTTTGGCTGGTTTTGATACGTTTTCTAATGTGCTTCTCTTACATAACTCATTGTTCAACTCATTTCTCATTTGCTCCTGCAATTTGTCCTTGGAAATAATGTGGGCTTGCACTTGATAAAAGGACATAATACAATGACATGGAAAGGACATGGAAAGACAAATTAAGAAAATTCAGTGGACAGGCATCTTGACCTATCATGATCATTGGTAGTGCTTATGAATAGTAGTCATATTATGGATATTTTTTTCCTATTTAATCTCCTTCACTCTACTAATTTTCTTCTTCATCTGAACATGCTTACCAGCAAGAAAAGGCTCCTATTATGAGCTGAAATCTGTAAGAATCTGTGTCCTTTTAATATGTCCTGGTAAATACCAAGTTGGCAGTATTCTGCCTGTAATATCTGTGAAAAACAAAATAGGGCAAATTCTCCATTTTCAAATAATTTCCAAACCTATTTACTGCTTACATGCTAAATGGAGAGTGTGGTGGAGGGAAAATTTTAAATTAGAGTTTGTTCTTTTGGTGTATGGTATCACAACTGAGATTGGGCAGACCCATTTTGAAAGAACATTCTAATCATTCAGACTTATCTTATCGCACAAGGCTTAATGGTAATGAACAAACAGGCATCTCCTACACTGTAGCCCAGTCTAGCCATGCTGAATGAAGAGTACGTCTTGTCTAGCTGGTAGCAGCAAGACACCTTTACTCTGCAGCTGATCAGCTGGCAGAGTAAAATGTAATGCTCAATTTGTCACCATTTTCCATTAGTTTTTGCTCACCCTGCACTGCTGTTGAGTAGCTGTTCAGAGCTGGAATAGCTCCTGATGCTGCTCTCCACTGGAAGCAGAACTTGCAGGGTTGGAAAATAGAGTAGTGATCACAGTAGCCACACAGCACGGACCTGCCAAGCTGGACTGATTTCTGTCATATTGTGCTTCAACCAAAAATGTATACTGTGCTTATATATGTACACATACACACACAAATGGTTTTGCATTAAAAAATCCCCATTGAAGTAAAAAAAACTCCTGGGCATGCAGATCAAACAGCTAGCCCTAAAATTCTAGTATCCTAAAATTGTGCTGGAAGGTTACTGTAATTTTCTTTCCAGATATGTGCCACATCCGGCATCCTTCCTGAGCAGATGAAAACCAATGGGGCCAAATGATGAAAGAAAGCTGTAAGGGCAATGCAGTTAACACTTACTTCCTTAGAAAGAGAAAATGTGATTTTATCAGCACGAGCATGTTACTTGGGCAGCAGCAGCAGCACTGCAGGGCCAGCGCTGCTCCAAGCCAAGGATCTAGCTGCAAGAGTATCTTGGGAGAGACAACACTGGAGCTACTGCTGGAAGAACTAGCTGAACGAAAATGGGCAGCCTGCTTTGGTGAGGAAGCAGGTGGTTTTATTGAAATGTATGAACAGCAACATTTGTGAAAGGAGGAGGTTGAGTTACTCATGGTTGAAATAAGTTTATTCAGCCTTTGATGGGAAAACTTTTGTCCAATATGTTATTCACTGGTATTATACAAGCAGTGCTGTAAAGAATGTGTTTAGTCATACCATCTTGAAACAGCAGAATGCCAGATTTGATCCAACATTTGAGAATGAATGGTCAGAAGCCTTTCGGTGTGTACTGGATACAATGGTCTATAATAAATACCACTCATCCGGCTTTCAAAGAATTCGTTTTTCGTTTAAGAAATGTGGATAAAATATTATAACGGCAAGACTGTGAGGAAATAAGGTTTTGTGATGTAGCCATTACTTGTGGCCAACAACTTAGAGATATCTCAATGTTAAGTTAGCTATTGTGTAAGTGAAAAAATTTGCCCAGAAAGTCTTCAAATCATACTTTGAAACTTATAGCTTTAGTTTTTAAAGTTTTTATAATTCTGGATATCTGGACAGCTATGTAAATGCAAGCATTTACAATAGAGCTGTGAGACATACAGTGCAGTATTCATTATTGTGCCATAATAAATAAATCCACTATTGCAAACTGTGTGTGACAAATACAGATTTTCTATACATGAATGTGATTGATAGCAATGACAATGATTAATAAACACAGCAGAACAGTGGTGGGTTTTGCACTATTTATGGTTAAAGTTGTCCTGGCAGAAACAATACTTTTATTGCTGAAATAGTTGCCACATTCAAAGTGCACAACGCTAACCACATCAGCAAATACAGAGCCATTGCAAGGCATCTTCAAGGGGAGCTGGCAGAGCACTGATTTGGACACTTCTACATCCATTCAGACATGCCTCATAATTCCTGTCCTTTCCTTTAGCACTTCCTTCTATAGCAAACTCCTGGGGCTTGCAGGTTAATCCTGAAAAAAATATTCTGCCTAGTTTCCAGATACAGTAGTAATGGAAACCTGAACACATTTCATATACATCTGTAAATATTGAGGAGGAGTTAAGTTCCTGATTCACACATCATATATTCAGTTCTTTATAATTCTGCAATGTGAAAATCCACCTACCTAGTCTGATGAATCATTCAACTAGTCTTTCTTTGCAGTCGAGACAAAATTTAGTGGAGGCTCTCTAAATGACTTTGTGACTCACTAACTTTTTCTCCCTTTTGCTGCCAATGCACTCATTTAGAAACGAAAGATCTAATACAGTTTTGTAGGTTAGCGTGTGAATGCTGGCTGGAAGCACTTGGTCACAATGATATTGCTGAGGTCCGCCACCACGAAGTATAGCAGGACCGCCTCACTGGTTTAATCTCTGATCGAGATGGCGTGTTTGCAGCAATAAAGTAATGGCCACGTCTCCTCACTTTGCATCGCTGCTGGCTTGGCTCTCAAGCCAGTTTATATCAGCATTTTATTCTTGATGCTAGCCATGCTACAAAGTTTCATGGCAGCTGAAGACCACAGAACGCTGTTCTAGGCGGCAGCGAGGCAGAAGGCAGAATGTGCTGGGACTCTCTTGGCTAAATAATGTGTTCATTGGCATGTAGATCATTTGGAGTTTTATGGTATTTGGTAGGAAGAAGGGAGGAACAAGACTCCTCATGCACAGCTAGGTGATTTGAGCAGTGAGCAGTGAAGTGGGAGAGACATACTCGAATATCAGGTCTGCTGGCTTCAAAATAAACATCTCTTCTGCAACACAGCAGAGTTCTGAACTAGATCCTTTATACTCTAAACAATAATCCTAGCTAACCAGCTAGTGAGAGCCATCACAGGCTAAGAAACAGGTATTTTGACATGTCTGGTTTTGTGAAAACCTTTGGTGCAGTGAAAGCAAAACCCAAATCCTAGAACTTGCCCCCAGATGGAGCCAACAAGCAGCTCCAGACCCCCATGCCATTCCCTGTCTTGGTGCAAACCAATAAGTGTTGAAGCCAGTGGTGTTCCTCCCTAGTGGTGCAAAAGAGAAATTAAAAAAACCCAAACAACCAAACCCAAACCTAGCACTTACTGGTCATGATTAAGTAATACAGAAGAGAACGAAGTGTCTTGCCCTGTTTCACAGTTGGACCATGGCAATTCAGACACTTCCACAAAAAGCTATAAACAACCACAATGACTTCAGTCAAGTCCTTCATTCTTTCAAGACATCTGCCACCTCTCACAGGCTTTTCTGTGAAAAATTTTTAAGTCACAGGCCTGCAGCAAAATACAAGTTTTGATTACAGACTAGATTCTCTCATGACTGTTTTGACAGCCTATTTGCATAAATGTCTTGTCATTAAAATGAGGGTGAGGAAAATGCTCATCAATTTTTTTTTCACCAAGAACATTCCTTAAGGCACAAAAACAAAGGTCAGCTGAAATTCTGAGATCCACTTTTAAAATATTCCCTGAGTGAGGAAAACATGCAAAATACAAGAAAATGTACTAAAATAATAACAGTCTGCTAAAGATACGGAATTTCAGAGATTGTTTGCAACATTTGTGAGAGTTTTAATTGCAAGCAAAACAACTGTTGCAATGTTTACTCGAATTTTGTCTTGCCCAGTTTCAGTAATACAGAAGACTCATCTACCGCTGCACCTCAGATCAGAGGTTTCATATGGACCCTCCCTCTTCAGAAAGTCAGGTCATACTTTTTATTGGTACTTCGTTGCAAAATCATGAAGCTCCTCTGGTAGGTGGGTAGGATGAAAACTCTCAATTAATATATTTGGAGGAATTTGTTTATACTGGACACTGGAAGACCTATGGCATGGCTTAGTTTAGTTTGATTTCTGAAATTCACATCCAGCTTTGGTAACACACAAAACGAATTATTTTTGTATTCAGAGCAGTGCAAATCAGGAAGGAATATCCTGAATTTAGCCTAAAAAGAGTAAAATAGAGGCTCAAGCCCATAATTTTATAATTTCACAGTTGTCGTATAAACATAAAATGAGAAGTTATCTCGCTGCTTCAGTTAAATGCCAAGTTGTTTAAGGAAAACAAACAGACTGATGCTTAACACCTTTTTTGACATGAATATTATGATTGCCAGTTGTAAGGCTGTAAGAAAAACAGATTGTTGTAACCTAAGAAGTGCAAAAAGGATGTGCCACCTTTCACTGTTCCAATTTATTTCTAATATTTCTCTTATTTCCCCACCTCTCTTCCTCCTTCTGACCTTCATGCAGATTCTGCAAGTAAACACATTATTCTCCACCTTTGGTTTTGTGACCTTTTCCTGATGTTGTTTTGTGAAGTTGTTGTACTGGATTACAACATTCTTGTGTTCAGGAACATTAGGGCACTGGAGAACTAAAAATAAATTAGAAGCAGCCAGGATGCTGTTATGGGTTGTATTTAGTGTTTAAAGATCGTAGTAAAAACCATGTATCATAGTATGAGATCAGAACAAGAAAAGGGTAGTATGAGGGGGATGTGGGGCTACTGAATGGCTAAGGGCAGAAAGAAAACACAAAAAATGCTTTTCAGAGCCAAATTCCACCCTTGGATAATAATGAAAACTTTACAGAGATTTTGAATAAACAGAACTGGTAATCAGATATGTGATAGATTTCCTCTGCTCTGCCAAAGAAAAGCAGCCTGTCCCTCAAATAGAATTCACTCACCTGTGAATGATGTGGTATCTCTGCAAATAGTCCAAGGAAAGTGCCAGCTCACAAATGTAGAGCTTAACGGTTCCTTCATTAAAGTGGACATTCTGCTGCAAATGGTAACGCAGATCACCTCCAAGTAATAGATCGACCACCATAAACATGTCTTCTTCATCTTGAAAGGAATACCTGGAAGAAAGAGCTACAGCTGAGATGTCAGAGTTGTGATGCAGCCACAGCCATGTTCTGGAGTAGCTCTCCGTAAGTTGATCTGTTCATGGTAAGGCCATGATTTGCTCAAAAGTCATACCCTGATTTCTTACTGCTGTGGTCCAATCCTGCAACCAGATTTTGATTGTAGTGGGACCCTCTGCATAGTCAAGGCAAGCAGAGCTTGAACTGCTGCTGTACTACTATCTCGTTTTAACCATAGGTTAACATCTGAATATTGATAAAACAGTATTTAAAACACCTTTCAGATTTCTAAATTTTTTAACAACCATCTACTCATTCAATTGACAAAATGGCTTACTAAATAGCAGCAATAAAATGAAAGGCCTGGAAACACACTTGGTATCCACACACATATAACTGTAGCTTAGTGCCTATGGAAAGTATCCTGGCAGGACTGAGAGCTGCTCTCCTGGGGGTATTTTCCAGATTCAATAAATATACAAAATGTTCTATTACCTGAGTATTTTCTACAGCTTGCAGTGTAGCTCCAAATTCAATAAGAAATAAAACTGTAATTTCACTGCCTAAAAATGCCTATTTTTTCAGTCTGAAACTTATATCTTATAAAATGACAGAGTCTTCATGCTTACTGACTGAATTCTTTTGGGCCCTTTCCCATGTCTGCATGTTGAATACTCTGAGGGCCAAATTCTAATCTGATTTAAATCCTGTAAATCCAAAGGTGTAGCCAGCCAATGTATAGTATATATACAGTGCTTGGGCAAGCAGGAATTTCCATGTGTTTCTACTTACCTTGGCTATGCTGCCATTACTCTGTTTATTTCTGATCTGAGTAAACTGACAGAAAGGCTCTGGTTTTCATTTCTGAATGCAACTGCCTAAGATACAGTATTTTAGATTTCCCAGATGGGGAATGTTAAATACCTTATTTCTATTATGAAGTCCCTCTTCTCTTAGAAATTGTTTTAGAATTAATTTTGATGTGAAGTTTTATTGCCTTATACCATTTGTGGGTATGAAGTGCTGAGAGGTGATCCACAATGATAGTGCCTCTTCCATCACCTTTTCTCCCAGGAGGTGTGTAATATGTGTTGGCTACAGATGTGATTCAGTTCCCCTGAACTGTAAAATGTATGCTAAGGAAATGAAAAAGAGTGAACTTCCAGAAAATCTGTGTGCACCCTCCCCCAAAAGGTAGAAAAGTCTATATTAGATTATTTTAATTGACAGTTAACGTACAGTTTCACTTTCATTCCCAGGCCTGCACTTTCTGAAATGAGGCACTGCTTAGGGGTTGTCACAGATGCTTAGTTTTGAATTTAAATGCTTTCTAGTCTTTCTGAACACAGCTCTGAGAAGCAAGTGTCTCTAGGTACTCTGCTCTTGCTGCCTTTCCATATGCCTGCCAAATGCCAGGAGGGGAAAGCCATTTTATTTGCATTAAACTTACTTCTGTAAGTCAAGTTTCTGAAGCAAAATGGTAACGTAGGTGGCACATGGTGTCTGCTCACCTCCAGAGACTCAGAATTTCATAACACACACATCAGAAAAAACCCAGAAAGCTTCAATTATATTCAAATTACTCTGAATGTTACACATTACTGAGCCTGGAGCAATTGCAAAATGAAATCTTAAATATGTAGTTATGTTTGCAATATTTTTTTTTCCCTTTTGAGAGTGGTGTTATTTTAAATGAAGCAGTTGTAGCATTGAGCAGATGTAATGAGAGATGTTATTTTTTCCTTCAGTTACTGCTTGAGTAAAGTGTAGATTTTGTCTGGTTCCTTTTTATATTAAAAAAAAAAAAAAAGAATGAAAATTACAGATCAAAAACCCTACCTAAATATATAAGTGAAATGCTGTGTCTAAGCTGGGACTAAAGAGCTCTCCTGGTGTCTAAAATCATATGATTACATGTCAATAGAAATAATTGTGATGCAACTCTGGGCTCTAAAAGGAAAATGTCCTGAGTCATTTTTTCAGTGATTCAGCCACCATAAGGCAAAGGATGAAGCCCAGTTAAGGAGTCACTGCTCTGAACTTGCTTTTAAATTCAGTGACTATTCCCTTTTCTGTGTTTCAAAGTGTACCCATGAATGCTTAGTCTAGATAAAATAGTCATCTGAACAATCCAGAAATAAATGTGAAATCTTGGCCACATCCGAATGAATGCTAAGACTTGATGGAACTGAATATTTATTCCAAGCATGTGTTTCTGCTGATGCATTCTGGTTTCCTGTACTTGTGAGTGGGAAATGTTGGTCCTTTACCATCTCTCAGGCAAGCTTGTGGAGAGAGATCAAAAAGTTGAACTGGAAAGAGCTGCTACTCTATCCTATTTCATTACATCAGGAAATAATACCCTTTGCATAGAAGAGCATGCCTACAGTCAGATGTGGAAGGTTGCATGTTAGTTCTGCTAACACTCCATAACAATGTAAGAGCAACCACACTAGGTCAGACTAGGTGTCCAGCTAGCTTGGGAGCCATCAGAGAGCAGACACTCAGGGAGGTGCAAAGAACACTTATGGAGCTTTCCTCCAAGATTCAACCAGCCTCCACCCATTCACTACTCTGGGACTTTCAGGGACTCTTTTTGGCATCTCTGGGAATCCAGGCTGAGATAATGAGGGATAGGTATTGGCCAGTTTCCTGTCAGAGTTGTTAGTGAATGACTGGTCTCCTGCTACTACACCTTGACTCTCAGATAAACATACTAAGGTAAGTGCAATCCCTACAAATAGATCCACCTCTAGAATAAAGTGTTTTGAACCCAAACAGACAAAAAAAAAAAAACCTAAACAAATCAAACCTGAAGAGGTTCAGAAGTATGGCTAATGTTTGCACTTATCAGCCTTCTTCCACTAGACAATTTTAAGATTCAGCTGGACAGAATGCTTGACCATCTTATCTAGACTGTGGTTTTGTCAAGAAAAGTTGGTCCAGATGATCTTTGAGGTCCCTTCCAACCAGGTATTCTATGATTCCGTTTCTAGGATTCTATGATCTGTCATGACCTGTGAATGAAGCACAGGCCAGTTTACTTTAGATGCTGAAGCTAGAATGATGCACACCGAGGTACAGCCCTTGAGGGTCTCTGTATATCCTCGCTGATGTTCTCCTCTTTCACTTGGAGCCAGGTTTTTCTTTCGTGTATACTGATGTTTATCTGTGGTAACTCTGCTGATCCTGTCAAAAGTGGTGTGTATACTGGTGTAGTTAAGACATAAGCTGTATAGGCCCAGTTTGAAAGAACAGATACTGTGGATGGATATGTTCAGTATATCAACAGACTTTTTCATCCACTCTAAATTATACCACACACCATTATGCTAATCAGATGCACATAGCCATGGATAATGGTGTTTTCCCTGCAGAATTGACCCAATTGGTTCAAACCTGCATGGATGGCATTTCTCCAACTATCTGGATCAGACCACAGTGCAATTGAAAGTGCTGCAAGACCATTTCAGGGGATTTTCTGGAGGGTAAAAGAGTTCATCCCAGTGAAATTATCTGTCTGTGACCTAGAGGAGAGCTTGGACATGGCAAAGAGCAGGAGATCTGTGGGGCTGATGACTACTCCACTAAGTAGCTCCTGCAGCTACAAGTTTCTGAGCTACTAAGTGCAGAGCAGGAGTTGCTTCAGGTCCTCCAGTGCAGCTTGGTGTTGCCCCTGGTCTGCACAAAGGACTTGGTGTATCAGTTCTTGGACATTTGGTTTGTCATGGTCACAAGTGGTCTAGTCCCCTGTCTCTCTCCCTTACACAAATAACAGAATAAATGACTTGAAGTAATTTTTTTTTCTTTTCTTGATTATTTTTTAGGAAGTGTCATGAAGCAGTTGTAGGAAAACTCTTCTAATTACAGAACTAATCTCTTCTTTCTCTTGCTTGAAGAAAAGTTTTAATGCATTGGAATCAGATTTCTCCAAATTAAGAAAAAATAATAATGCCTCTAGCGACAGCAAATTGGATTTTTTATTATATTCAGAGTGGAAGATAAACTACCATCGAACAAAATCTGCCATGGAAACAAATTTAAACAAAGCACTTTCTGAATAAGTTATATCTGTTTCCACATTTATATCTGTATATTTGTTTTTATAATATCTGTTTTTTCTATTTCTGTCACATTTGTATTTATTATTTGTATCTCTGTCTCTCCACAAAAGCAGTTACAAATGAATTATTAAGATCATTTTTCCCCTTTGCATTCCTTCATCTTAGTTAGCTATGGTAATTTCTTATCAAAATCTTGCCAGGTAAGGCACCCAGTATTCAGAGTTTTTGTTTCATATGTATTACCTGGGAAAAAGGGCATCATGATGGATATTTTATATATGACTTCAATTTAAGAGTAAAAACACATTACAGAAATGTCATCATTAAGCCCAACCCAAACTTCATCAATCTAAGGTAATCAGTTGAAGCGAGACATGCATGGCTCAGACATTCAAATAACACCTCTGATCTGTACTGAATATGATAAGTGATTAAGTCTCGGTAGCTCCTAATTATAAATTTAAAGAAGGATCTTTATCCAGTTTTCCCCTGATACCATTAAAGGGAGAAGGTAATTTTTTTAGTGATATGAAGCCCCTAGTGACTGTAGAGTTTCCCAGTGTGGATATAGATATCCCAGAACAATGCAAAGCAAAGAGCTGTAGTAGTGCCTTGGTTCCTCACTTTTTCAGTTAAAACAAGGAACACCAAGGGCTTGGGAAGAACTGGCCTTGTGTTTCAGTGCCTCGTGGATTCCTTCTATGAGTCCTTCTCTATTTCTGTTGCAGAGTCGCTCAGTGGCTGGATTAGCAAAGCCCTGAGAAACCTTTCAAACACAGACAGACCCTAACAAGGAAAGGTTTCATAAGCCAATTCAGCTTGTCCAAGAAAGAGCAGGTAGGTTGTGGTTTGACCCTTATTAACTGGTCGGACTGGTCTCCTTCAGAGAAATCCTGTGATCTGGACTGCTTACTGCAGTCTCATGGAGATAGCTCAGCTCAGTTCAAAGAAACCACCTCACCCAGACACAAGACTACTGCTGGAACCATGGTGTTGCTCCTTCTGTGGTCTCCAGATCTCACAACAAAATTTCTAGAAGCAGTAGACTGACAATGCAATAACAATCTCCTAGGAAGCTGTGGATCCTAAAGGTTGGGGAACGCTTTTTGGAAGGTACAGCAAAGCTGAAAATTGGGACCTTTACTTAAGGAGAAGCTTTTGAATGGAGACCTGTTTTTTTTTCTAGAAAACCAATGTGAAGCATCATGTTACCACAGCTGATTCTGCTTGGCCTTCACATAAATGAAACAAACTTTTAGCAGCAAATTAGTTACTGATTTACTCTGTTTTTACATTGCGTATAGTTCTACATGACCTGTAAAGTGAGACATTTTGCTACATCGCTAAACAGAAGAAATCAATGCTGCAGCTGTATTTGCATAGTAAAGACGCCCAGTGAATATCGTGAGCATACTGAGACAAGACTGGTTTCTGCAGAGCTCTTAAGGATTGCACAGAATAAGAATGCATCAAAATTACCTCTGGATAGAGAACAATGGAAAATGCTAATAGTGTCTCCCTGGGACACACCAGGTGAAACAATCAGGGCAGCACACTCGCAGGACTAGACAAGGCACAGCAAATGCTGCTGCAGGTTAAGACAAGATGAAACTGGGATGTGGCTGCCCAGCTGTGCTGCCCCCTCACCCTTCCAATGCAAACACTGCTCTGGGAGCTTTCCCACTTTTTCTGCTTGTCCTCCAAGTTTTTGGGGACAGAAAAAATTCTTCTGTACTCTCTATATGGCACATAGCACAAAGAAGTCACCAGGTACCTAAATGACGATGACATAATAACATTTACTAAGATTAATGTTCCAAATAACTAGGATCCCATATCTTAACAGGCTTGTAATTTGTACAAGCAGAGTTTATATACAAAGGGCTTTATACTTCATTGGGGTGTAAAATCAGTGTTTTATCTTTTATTTGTAAAGTGAAACATACTGCAAAAGTATATCACACAGCTTTACTACACTTATTTATCTGAAAGAAACAAACAACTAAACTTAAAAAAAAATCAATTGGTAGTCTTTATGTAACTCACAACCAGCTCTATGCATTAGGTAGCAGAGAAATACAAGAAGGTTTTGATTGAATACATAATTTAAAAGCAATTGCAAAATTAGTAAAAATTCACCAGTTTAACCTCTAAATCTAAGGAATTTTGTGCTTGGAATTGGTAAGAAAGTACATTAAAAGCTAATAAAATTAATAACAAGTATATGCTATAGATTATGCCATATAAAAATGTTTGACTGCTTAAGAAAAATTAAACCTGTATAGCATTAAAATAAAGCATAGCATACAGTACTTAAAATTCAAAGATATTACCAATGAGTGTATGAGGTTATAGACAACTTACATCATCATCATGTAGAGGTAATGCCTTATCCTGCAATTAGGAAGATTCTGCTAAAATGTCCTTACACAAGCAGAGGGCACAATCATGAATCCTAGTGTCACTATTTCTTTATATGCTTGACTTGCTTTGTCTTCTTAATAGTCCAATTTGTGTAAGTACGTTATAGAACACTCCTCATCCATTGTTAAGCAGTAATAGGTTCACCCCGGACTTGCGGCATTGAAAAAGAACATACCACTTAAAGGCTTGAATAATTTGGCATTTGCCAAAGGACTGTACACTGAATAGCTAGGTAGAGAAGAAAAATATAGGTTCAAAACTCCCTGGTATAGGTATGGTGGAATATAATATAGGTATAGTATAGGCTGCTATAGGTTATTATATAGTATGGGTGCTAAAAATAGCAATTCTGTTCATTCACACATCAAATTGTTACATATCTGCCTGTGCTGAAAATGTATGCTGAAAACTATCATACCCACTGTGACTGGCAATAGCTAATACTTATCTTTGAATTACGTATTTCGTAAAATGAGATGTTCAAGCTAATCAAAGTGATGTCAAGTTTGTGTGTTCTGCCAGCCACAGACAAGTCTCAAGAGACAAACCCTTATGATTTATGGACTTTGTAAATACAAGTATGCAGGTATTGTGAAGGGACATTTCCAACATTCTCTCATAATGTCTGGTTTGCTTGCATTTCCACAGATTTCATTTGTCCTTTTGGAAAATGGATAAACAATGATTATTGGAATTAGCAATTTGTGCTTGCGAAATATTTAATAGAATTCTACTGTTGCAAAGAAATGGAAATATATTTTTTTCCAAACTCAGAAACACAAAAGTCCTATCTCCAAATGCTGTTAAGAACAAAGGAAAATTACTTCCTTTATTTCTTTATAAATACATACAAATATCTTTCAATATTATGCAAGAAAACCTTTGAGAATAAGAAAACCCTTCTCTAAAGAATTACATTGTTTATGCTTATTTGAAATACCTTCTCAAATTCTGTTTAGCTCTGATGTCACCAAATGAGACAGCTAAGAAAAATTACTAAATAAAAAATAGCCTGAAATGAAGTTGAAACATACCAAGAATTTCTGTCTCAACAAAGTTAGTAAGAGACATGATACAGATTTATTAGCATAGCATATACTCAAATAACCAACATCAATTATATTAGCTGGCGACCTGCTAAAGTTTATCAGTTAGAGATAGTTTGGTATTTGCCCATACATGGAGGAAAAGTTTTTTTCTCCTTCCAGGAGGTTGAGGAGACAAGGCCACAAACCCTCTCTGATCCGAGAAACAACTGCTCATCATTTCCATGTGCACTGACACATAATTTGGCTCATCTCATCGTGAGCTACACAACCATGCAGCAGGCAGCAAACAACACTAATGATCTGAGCATATAAAAGCAAAATGCAGAACAAATAACTGCTGTTTGTTGTTTTACTGTGCCCTTTGCTTTCACCTAATGAAATAAACCTCATTCATGAAATTTTACATGTGTAAACTACAGGTTATTGACCAATGCTTTTTGAACTGTTGAAGTTCTTTGTGAGTCCTGATCATGTGAGATGGTTTGCCTTTGAGGGGCTTCTCATTTACTCCTTCATTTGGCTCTAATCAACCAATCCTTTGCTCCACCTAAAGGAAGTTGATTTATTTCTCCCTCTGATTTTGCACATGCTAGTGAAAGATGAGGTCGAGATGTGGGTTATGGTAATAACTGTGGATATTTTGCTCATCCTTAATCATGGTGTCTTCTCTTGTATGGTAGAGAGAGCGTGCGATTAAATGTAGCTGGTCGTCTAGTAAATTAGAAAGAGTTCTTACTGTTTAGACTCTTTTCTGTTCCTCTAGACTGGGGGTGAAGAACTTAGAGCCAGGGTTTGCATACAGCTCACAGTCATGCGAGACATATATTTTACACTGTGATTAAATAACATTAACTGGACATTTAGACAGACGTTTAGGATAATTTGGGATGGAAGGGCTCTCTGGAGGTGAACAAGTCCAACCTCCTACTTAAAGCAGGGCTAATTTCAAACTTAGGTCATGTTGCCCAGGGCCTTAACCAGAGCAAGTTTTGAAAATCTCCAAGGATGGAAATACCACAGCCTCTCCAAGAAGCATGTTCCAGCCACTCACTGAGTTCTGAAGAAACTTTTTGCTTACATCCAGTTGGGACTTCTCTTCCTGCACTATGTCATTCTTGTCACTCATCCTTTCAGTGTACATCTCTTTTATAAAGAGTTTTTCTCCATCTGTAGATATTGCCATCTTTATGCCATCACCACCGCATCCTTGGGTAGTGGAATACTGCAATTAGTTCCCTTTGTTCAGCAGCATCATGTCCCAGCTCTGCTCTCTAAACCAGGAGCACTGATGCTTCTGCAAATCTTGTAGGTAAGGGTTGGATAAACTTATTCCAAGAAAGACCACTACAGGAGGTAACTTTTGAGACAAAGATTGAAATTAGTTTAAATCTTCCTGAACATTTGTTTAAGGCCAAGAAAATTTCAGACAAATAGGATGGATTTTTGGTGCACTATGAATGATTGAAAGTAGAAAAGCTACCGCGCAGCCACACTGCTAGCAATGACTATGACAACATTTTTATTCCCATATATTAAGTGATCCATTCTTCCAAGTGTTCTATCTCTAAAAGTGCTTTCTGCTAATTTGTTTTTCAGGAGAAAATTAATTACTTTTCTGGCTCATTTGCTCATATAGTTGTAGACTTAAGGCACAGTCTCATGATAAAGTCTATGTTTTCTCAGATATTATTAGACCAAGGATAAGGTAAAACTTCCAAACAAATGCAAAATAAGCACATGTCTCAGGCTATTTGTTTAGGATTTTATCAGACTTGGACGCAATATTGTCAAACCTCATTGTAATTGTTCTGCTATCATGAAAAGCATGGTAGTTCTCACTCAGTTCACTCAGTTTTGCTCTGAGTCCAAAGTCAGCTGCATTCTTCATCATTTTTTTTCCCAAGTATTTTATCTTTCGTATATATTTTATGGAGGGGATTAAAGAAAAGTCTCCATTATCTCCTGATCTATGTATAGCCTTCTTTACAGTAGGTACATCACAATTACACATGAGAGCTCTGTTCTAGTTGAGTGAATAAGAGCATATATAAAGGCACTTGGGATTTGCTGATATTCTCATCTGAATGCAGTCTCTAAAATCCATTCAGTGGTGCTGGAGGTGTGCTGTGACTTGGTGAACATTTGTCAAGTCCTTTGTTATCATTTATGTGTTATTATCACTGCCAATTTATATCATTTCATATGCACAAGGCACTACAGCAGTAGCAATTACTTGTATAGCACCAACCAGTCTCTCTCATCCCCTGCTTGTCTCAAACACAACCAATTAAAGCAAGCAACAGACAGCATATATGAAGAGCTGAAGGAAACTACTCACACAAACAAGTGCCCTACTACCAATACAGGAACAGGTTCTTGGAACAGACGTGGGTAAGGAAAAATCTCATTGGGGATAATGGGCTGAAAACATGGACTGAAATTGAGATGCAAGTCCAGAGCTCAGTCTTCAACTTGCAAAGCTTGGTATATTTGTAAATTATGGTCCATCCTGATGAGTAGAAAATCCAGCAAAAGCTGTTGAAAGCCAGTATGGATGAGCAAGGAGACCCTAACTGAACTTAAACAGAAAAAAGAAACGTACTAGAGGTGGAAGTGGGGGAAGGTGACACACAAGGAACACAGAGGTGCTGCTCATTCTTGCAGGGATATGGATAGGAAAGCCATACCTGACCTGGAATTGCATCTGGCAAGGAATGTGAAAGGCAAGGAAACCCTGGAGCAAGAAAGACCCTAGGTAGAGGAGGATCAGGTTAGGGAGCACTTAAACAAACTGGACATACATAAATCCATGGGGCCTCATGGATTACACCCATGAATGCTGAGAGCACTGGCTGATTTCATTTCAAGACTACTACCAAATATCTTTGGAAGATCATGGCAGCTGGGAGAGGTGGCTGAAGACTGGAGAAAAGCAAGTGTCTCTCATATCCTCAAGAAGAGCAAGAAGAAAGACCTGGGGAGCTACAGGCTGGTCAACCTCACTTCAATCCCTAAGAAGGTGATGAAGCAACTAATGCTGGAAATCATTTCCAAACACATGAAGGACAAGAATGTAATTGGGAGTAATAGAATAACAGAATCATTTAGGTTGGAAAAGACCTCTTGGATCATCTAGTCCAACCTTCATCAAACACCTCCCTAACCCCTAGACCACATCCTGAAGCGCCACATCTACCCTTTTTTTGAATACCTCCAGGGATGGTGACTCCTCCACTTCCCTGGGCAGCCTGTTCTAATGCCTAACCACTCTTTCAGTAAAGAACTTCTTCATGATATCCAATCTAAACCTCCCCTGGTGCACCTTGAGGCCATTACCTCTCATCCTGTCCTTAGTTGCCTGGGAGAAGAGACCAGAACCAGCATCACTACAGCCTCCTTTCAGGTAGTTGTAGAACAATGAGGTCTTCTCTCAACCTCCTCTTCTCCAAACTATACAATCCCAGTTGACTCAGGCGCTCCTCATCTGACATATTCTCAAGACCCCTCACCAGCTTTGTTGACCTTCTCTGCACCCGCTCCAGCACCTCAATGTCCTTCTTATACTGTGGTGCCCAAAACTGGACACAGCACTCAAGGTGCGGTCTCATGAATGCCAAGTACAGGGGCACAATCACCTCCCTACTCCTGCTGGTCGCACCATTCCTGATACAGGCCAGGATGCCATTGGCCTTCTTGGCCACCTGGGCACACTGCTAGCTCATGTTCAGCTGGCTGTCCACCAGGTCTTTTTCCACCAGGCAGCTTTCCAGCCACTCTTCTCCAAGCCTGTAGCGTTGC
>VZZY01014491.1:59130-137546 GCA_013400335.1 Eurystomus gularis | reverse complement strand
CTTCCGATCTAGGTGAGTCACATGGTCATAGAAAGAGATCAGGTTGGTCAAACAGTACCTGCCCTTCATGAAGCCATGCTGGCTAGGCCTGATCACCTGGTTGTCCTGCACTTGCCATGTGAGCGCATCCAAGATGAACCTCTCCATAATCTTCCCGGGTACTGCGGTCAGGCTGACAGGCTTGTAGTTCCCCAGATCCTCCTTCTTGCCCTTCTTGTAGATGGGCTTCACATAGGCAAGTTTCCGGTCATCTGGGACCTCTCCCATTGACCAGGATCGCTGATAAATTATGGCGAGCGGTTTGGCAACTTCCTCCACCAGCTCCCTCAGCACTCTCAGGTGTATCTCATCTGGCCCCATAGACTTGTGTGTGTCCCATTGGCATAGCGGGTCATTGACTACCACTTCCTGGATTATGAGGGGGTTATTCTGGTCTCCATCCCTGTCTTCAAGCTCAGGGGGCTGAATACCCTGAGAGTCTTCAGCATAGTTTTAAAAGGGGAATCTCCTGAAATTCAGCAGGGTGAAATGTGCATCAGAGGAGTAACTACCCCATGCAGCAGTACATGCTGGGGCTGACTGGATAGCAGCTTTGCAGAAAAGGATCTTGGGTTCCTGATGAAGACCAAGTTCACAAGTAGCAACCAAGCAGTATGATTTTTGCAAGGAAATTGTATATGTAAGGGAGTTAAAATTGAAGAAATAAGGAGTCATGCATTTTGTAATATGTGCTTGTTGACTAATCATGCATCTTCACTGTGGTCGGCCACCAGAGGTGCCCACCTTGCTCTGCAGCTCTTTTCAGTGACATAATATTTAAGTTAACAATGAGATAAAGGTAACTAAATAAAATGTGAGATACAAAAAGTAACATTTTGGCTGGCATTTTTTACAATGAGGGTTGTGAATAGGGGAACAGGTTGCCCAAAGAGGTGGTAGAAGTCCCATCCCTGGAAACATTCAAGATTTGTTTGAATGTGGTTCTGAGCACTCTAATCAAATTAAAGATGTCCCTGCTCACTGCAGGGGCATTGGACTAGATGACCTTTAAAGGTCCCTTCCAATCCAAATCATGCTATGATTCTATGATAAGCATAGCCAGCTAATGTGCAGGTGGGATGCAGCGCAGGTGGGGAGAACTACAGGAGAGTCTTGTGCAGGAAGCCAGGGAGGCCTCCCACTGCCCAGTAAGCCCCTGTACCTGCTCTCGTGCTGAGACTACCATGAGCATTGTGCAAACAGGGAAGAACCGCTGCAGCAAGGACTGCTGGCTCCCTGCATTCACAGTTGCCCAGGGCTGAAGATGATGCTGGGATGCTGGGACACCACGCCTGTATGTCCCTCAACTTAAAAGAACAACACCACTCTGCCCCAGAGGAGAGAAAAAGACATCCAAGACATGGCAAGAACGAGCTCACAGGGAGTCCCCGCTCTGCCTTCTGTGAGGGACCCATGTAAAGGTGTCCCCACGTAGACTTGGCTGTGGAGAGTTGGCCACAAATAGTTGGTCATGGAGAGTTGGCTGCAGAGAGCTGGTCACAGAGAGTTGTCCCTTTCTGATGAAACATTGGAACTGGTGGCCCAGAGAGTCTGTGGAGTCTTCATTTGAGGAGACACTAAAATCTCAACTAGGTAATCCACTTTAGGTGAGTCCTCTTGAGCTAGGTGTTTGGATTAGATGAATTCAAGAGGCTACTTCCAAACTAAAAAATTCTGTGATCTTTTCATTACAGCAGCTAACTGATTGGCTCTCTCTGTTGGCTACATACTACAAGGGGAGAGTTGAAGAACAGTGTTTGAACAGATGTTTGTCTCAGGGAGAATTTCCTGTTTCCCTTCCCTCCTTCTCATAACCTCATTATTTGAGGTTCACAGTACTTCATTTACTGGAAGATTTGAAAAAAAAAAAAAGAAGTTTCCAACATTTCTGAATAGAGATAAGCACTAATTACTAAACAGGGGTTCCAAACAGACCAAATAACCAAAAGTTTCATTGTATTTAACAATAAGGTTTTGCTAGGGCAACAGCAACTATTGGAAAAAGCCTGCTGCAGGTCTGGACTCACACTTTGATAGAATCCAAAATTCAAACTTGTCATAGATTACAAGATATTATTTTCAAACCCTTTCTATTTTTAAGTTGAAACACGATTCTGTTTTAGAGAAAATTTTGTAAGAGTCTCTTTCCAGGTTTATGAAGCATAGAAACGTCAAAGTTGCAGCACTCACCATTAAGCTTCAATCATAACAAAATTTAACCTTCAGCACATGAAAAACACTGAATGAAAAAAATGGTACACATTTTGGAGTTAAGAGGCGTGTCTTTGCTGTATACAACCTTAGACACCGCAGTGATTGTGCAAGCCTCTGTGTGTGTGTGAGGCACACACATGGGGTTGAGAGGCTTAAAATAGTGCTTTTCTATTTATTTAGGTATGAACCAGGATTTCCTCCAAGCTACACAAAATCCTACATTTTTCCTTGTATGTGACCTAGAAAAAGCAGGTCAAGCTTACCTTGAACATGTACACCTTCTGTAGCTAGCTCTTTCACTAGAACTGGAAAGATTTCCAATTACACCCTTCCCTCTGTCTGACTGTTGTAGACCAAAACCTCTCTCTGCTACTGCAGTAAATTTTTCATTTTTCTTGTTTTTGTTAGAAATACCCAACCACTTTTCAGCCAGTTTCCCAGGGAATCTCCTCCACTCCAATACTATCTCTGGTGAATAAAACCAGCCACTCAAAAGGTTTCACCCAAGCAGATCTTCTTATTTTCTGTACATAAACTAGTTAACTTAAAACTGCAGTTCTGAAGCTTAATGCTTTCAATAACATTTAGATGTCTACTAGCGTTTTCAATGAAACCAGATATTCCTCTTAGTATGACGTACTCCATTTTTAAATTATGAATGTATCTAAAATGTTAAAAAAACTAAGTAAGTTGAATCTTTACTAGCTCATTTCAGGCTTACCTTCTTAATTGGCATGCAAGTATTTTGCAAGCTTTCCAGGCCCAAAGGATGAAGCGAAAATCTGAATAATAATGCGAAGGATGTAGTGCTAAGCAAGCCAAGCTTATTGCCTCTCTGTCATTTAAACAGAGGACAGAAAGCTGTTTCCAGTTTAAATGTAAAGCTATTTTTTTTCCCCACAAAAATCAATTCTTCTGGAAGGAACATAAGATAGCAGTTTGATTTAAGCGATTCCCCAAGCATTATAAGCATACATGAAGCAACCTTTTCTTTTTACTGTTGTTTCTCACCCATGCACCAAATCTAACAAATGTTGGAAAACATAGAACTAAAGATATTTCGGTTTGCTTTCTAGAACATTATTCATAAATTCAACTGGGCAAGAACTCAAGAACGTACTAGAATTGAGTTTCTTAGATCTAGTTTTGCCTAGACTACCTCAGGCAAGTTCTTAATGTGCTTTGGGTTAGAAGAGTAGTTTCTCTAGGATCACTGTGTAGTAAGTAGACAGTCCTGATCATAGATGTGCTAACTACTCTCTAGATATTCCCTCCTTTTCCCACTGATAACAGAGGTATCCCAAGGGGATGAGGCTGATGTCTCAAGACAGCTGGGAAGAATTTAGGTCTTTTAGAGCTTGTCTCTTCTGTTTTGGGAAGTCCCCAATAGAATTAGTGCATCACATTCACCTGTACATTGACTGCTACAGAAGAGTTCATAAACATGACTGACAGTGAACATGTTTTGTTTGATCAGCAAAGGCAAATATATCATTTATGACCTATGCTGATCTTACAAGTGCTGAGTTCCTTCCCTTAATTGTGGTGCATATCTTGCTTCTAATCATTTAATTGATTTTACATTTAGCTCCAGAAAAACAGACCTTCATCTATTCCCATTGAAAAGAAAGGAAAGGTAAGAAGTTGCAAAAGCAACATGTTGTGATGCATAATCCAGGAAAAGGGCAAATGATGAAAACTTCCCTAATTTTCTGTCTCTGTTCCTCAACCCCTTCTGAAGAAGCTTCTGGTTAATGCTCAATTTCAAGGAAAAGGCACCTTCTTCAAGAACAAGATTTACTGCAAAGAGACATGGAAAGAGTGAGGAGCCCTTTAAGAGATTCTTTAAGGCAGTTATAAATATAGGAATAAGTAAAATTAAATAACCATAGGCACTTTCCCCATCCTTTTTTTTTTTATTTAATATTTTATAGTGTTGTCTCTACATTAATACCAGCAGATCAGTGAAACCTAAAGGAAGAAAAGCTGCTCAAGAATCTCCTCTGTTGAACACATCTCATTCCCATGTAATGATAAGCAATTGACTTGGCACACATACAGTAATGATCAGACACACAGCTGGGCACAAAGTAACCTGCATTGGCTCACATTAAGAATGTGTACTAGGACATACCTATGGTATTTCTGAGCTGGCAGACTCTTAAACTAAATTTGAACACAAGCAATCAGATAACAAAAATCCAAGATTCTTAATGCTCTGTTTCATGGCAGTTATTGTGCCATAGGAACTGAGGGGCTTCCATTTGTATTTTGTGCATATGCCACATGTTTCTGTCCCTTCCTTTTCTTAGCATGTGAAGAGGAACATCACTTGGCAGATCTTCTGGGTCTCCTGGTTTTCTAAAATACACATCACAGCAAGCACTATGTTAGGAAAGTTATTCCATGCTCTCAGAAGAAAGAGAAGAGGTTTGATACAGTCCTCAGATCCTGGGGAAAACTGTATCTCTAAAGAAGAAAGGAAAAAACCTTTTTACCACATTACTTTACCCAAGTTTAGTACCATGAATTAGCCAAACCTCTGAGTAAGCCAGTGTACTGGCAGACCAAGTCTTAAGAGAGAATCTGGGAGAATGGCAGCCACTGCTAGATTAGGTCTTCCTCACATCATCCCCCAGGCACAAATATATTTGTCAGAGAGGATGTGCTTCTTGGGCCTGTCTGCTCAAGAATGGGATTTTATGATCTCATCACATGAAAACAATAGTGAACTCTAATTCTTCCTGTTTTCTCTTTGTTTAAATTTCCTGAGAACAACTGCCAGTGACTCACTCTTCTTTATTCATTGCAACTGCCACCAAAGAGCAATATTTTTTTCATGGCAGAATTTTATTTCAGAATATGAATAATCAAGTCTTATTGCCACTCTTAGATTCAGCATCTTGTTTTCCCAATTCCAATTACAGCTGCTACAAATGTTAAGATTTGTTATAAAAGGGAGATAACTCTTGCCTTCTTAGTTTACAGTTGAGTTTATCAAGTTGATTCAGAGCAATCACAAAGAAGGAACTTCAGTTGTCAACTACTATCACTCTATCTCACTCCAGACATTTAAATTCATTCTGCAAAATTATCTGTCAAGCCTCAATGTTTACTCTTTTTTGAATTTTAACATGGCAAAGTGATGTTATTTGTGGTAGCAGTGCTTAGCTTAACAGAGGTGCAGAAAGAAGGAGCATGTCAAACTCTCAGGAACAAGGGAGAGACCCCAATGACAGCAAAGATCACCCTCAAAAGCAACATTGCACTAAGGAGGGATCATTAACTTTAGGGTTGCACCCAGACCCTAAGTCATCAGGCTTCTTGTCTCCTGATGCGAACAGGAGCAGATATGAAGCAGTAATACTGAAAGCAAAATACTTCTTTGCATGCGCTACTTCCCAGCTTCCACGTGTAGGGCTTCTTCAATCATTATTTTTATATTAAGAATAGAACCAAATACTGCAGATACTAATTGTATTCAGGAGCTATCAATGGACCTACTGGTGTCTGTCAGAAAGCCTTCCTTGGGTGCATGTCCTGCACCACTACAGGCCTCCTGCCAGAGACAGATTGTGTTACTGATCAAGAAGGTGAGACAGGGAATAAGCTGGATGCACCTGTTGTGGATGCCCAAATCTACAGCTGAAGAGCTACAGTCCTTTCTCTGTGTTGCTGAGCTAATGGCTGAACAGCTGCTTTTTCCAGTGGCTTAGTAGGACAGGATTGAGTGGTGCTTCCTTTCCTCATCTGTCCTGCCTCAACACATATATGGCCTGATTCTACCCTGAATCTCTCTCAACTTGATTCTTTATAAAGAAAATCAGAGCAGGAAGGAAATTTAAGCAACATTGCTTCAAAATTTGGTTCTCTAGTGCTTAAAACATCCATGGAAATCCCAGGGTTTTTTTCTTTTTAACCCTGTGCCCAAGTAATACAGAAGCTGGTAGAAATACTACCACAGCCAGAGTACAAGAGTTTTGCCACTTAAAATTATTATGTCAGGATAAAAGAGGAGAGGTGGAAAGTGTTTCTGGCGATATAGTAACCCAATACCTTTGGATATTTTACAAAAAAAACTTGCAGCAGGAGATTCCAAGCTTCCATGCTGTTATGGAGCTTGTTCCCATCGGTTGCAAGGAAGGGCACCAGACTGCTGATGTGACAGCCCCAGAGCTGGGCAGTCCAGACACTGAGGTGGGTGCAGATCTTCTGGCTCAGGCAATCTAGCAGTCTACATATGGAAGAAGGAGGCAGAAAGCCAGCCTGGGAGCTCTTTCTTCTTTACAATCCACTAGCAAAGGAGTCTAGAATCTGGTTGTCTAACAGTCCTCCAGGCAAGATGAGAAGAGGATAGGTTTCCAACAAAATTTTGTCTTAATTGACACATGCCTTTGGAACATTTGATTCATTTTAACTGAGGTTTTCTTAATTTCCCTGAAAAAATTCAGGCAGCTCCAATAACAGCAAATTTTATCTTACTGCACTCTAAGAGAAAATCATTATAAGCTGTCCCCTCAAGCTATATTTGTCTTAATTTGAAGTAATAATTTCAGTGGATCTGACCCTCAGTGCTAAGGCTGGCAGCTGCAGCTAAATTAGACAGGACAATAGAAACAATATATTCCTTTAATAAGTTAGTATGAGACTGAAAAACATTTTGGGTTGGGACCGGGACCAAGAAGGAAACACCACTTTGCTGTACATATTAACCAAAGCTTCTAACAGAGACTGACAGCAATTTACACACTAGAGCAAATGAGAGTGGAAAGATACTTTTGGTATGCAAATATGTAGACTGAAGCTGTAAATTTATCCGCTGACAGAAAGAGGCAAATAGCTGCAGAAATCATCCTTTGTAAACGCATATGTTGACTATGGTCTTGAGTACAGATTCCAAAATAGAGTGAAAGTAGTTGAGAAAGTTGAAATTCTGAGAATGAGGCTGAGTAACAGCCTAAATACAAGAATGACAAGGATAGAATCTTCATTTCTTTCTCAGTTTCATACTTTTCTGTAATTCTTAAGCCACATCTTTAAATAGGCATAATCTCTAAACAATCAGGAAATTGTTTGTAAATGTAGGTTTATTCATCTGTGTGTAAATACGCAGTCACTTCTATACACCCTTGAGCATTAGATCAGTGAGATAAACCTCTCTGTCATCTCTTCTCTCTTCCATAATGACAATATTCAGCAACCTTACAGACATGTGGCAAGGAGGAAACAATGAGTGCAGAGCATCCTGTGCATCCTATCAAGACTGTCAGCCTACCGTTCTGGTTTCTGAGTCTGCCTCAGGAAAGTAAATTTTAATGTAAGCTGTAGGTGTGGCTGCTCTGCAAAAGATAAATGAATAAGAAGAAAGGAAGAGGTGGTTTTGTAACCATGGGCAAGGCAAATATTGGCCTTCTGTCACTGCTCTGCTTTTTGTCAACAGCATCCCATTTTAAAATGAGCTCTTCTGCTATACCCAGGCAGATCCCGGGGTCAAAGATTTTTGCAGTTCAGCTTCCCAGTGGAGGAGCAATCAGTCAACACTGTTTTAGGACAGAAATGTTTGTTTCAAATGGATATTTATGAGGAAAGCAACATGAAATTTCCTGGGCTTTACCCACTAATTTATTACATAGAAGAGGGAGAATGAATGGCACCTGCCCCACTGTCATTAGAAAAGACCAGGTGGTCCCTGTTTCCCTTCCGAAAAAGACTCCAGTTGCCAACATGCAGGAGAGCAGTCTGGGCTGTGACACTGTCCAGCTGGTCTTACACACCCTGTCTGCAGAGTCTAAATCATCTTTCTCCTCCCTTCCTTTCCCTGATGACAGTAACACAGATCCTGAGATCCCCATCCCCACCCCAGAGCTCTGCTTATAGAAATTTATATTGTGCTACTCAGTGCTAAAGCATCTTCCTTCCATTTTGGCTCTTCACCGAATCACATCCACCCAAATTGCTTTCCTGTGAACCATCACTGACCTAATCACTGAGCAGTGACTTGAGTATTTGCATTTGTTCATATAGAAAAGCAGATCCAAACTTGAATCTTTAAAGCAAGTCTTCTTACATACTGGGAAGCAGGTCTTCAAAAAGAAGCCCACTACTTTTTGAGCATAATTGACTGGCATTTTCTTACAAAATGAGGAAAGAAAATCACTATTTAATCGGAAAAGCTCAAAAGTTATCACATCTATTATGTGACATTTATAATGAGGCATATGCGATGATGGTCTGTGCCCATAAAGATAAGGGCAGAGCATGAGATAAAAATTCACCTCAAATGAATCATCAATGGAGTAATATTAAGAATAAAAGTGGGCTAATACAATTATTTTCCCAAATGCCAGACTGTAAATCGCCTTATCTCACAGCTTCAAGGCTTCTGTCACAATATGGAAGAAAATAATGAATAATAAAAATATGCATTGCATTCACACCCACTGCATAAAACTCCACAGAACTTGATAAAAACAATGAAAGCAATTACTGCAGAAGAAAAAAGCATATCTTTAAAAGATCTATAAGCAATGATGAACCATTTCTTTCTTTCTTTGCCACTATTATAACCAGCTTGCTTTGTTATTGGCACCACTGATGCACCAGCTCTCAAAAGCATGATACAGTGGGAACGGGAAAGGAAACAAAAGAGCATCAGCAATTAGTGAAATGTTAAAAGGGTAAAAACTGCACAATCAGCTGATGGCAGCATGAGGCCATCAAGGTACCAGCAGTACTGATGTTTGGCCTACATGCCAATGGCATAAATTGCATATGAAATGAATATTTAAAATGTAGGAAGGAAGCCCTTTGAAGCACCAGGGTTTCATCAGAAAACACACAAAAAGGCCAGTGGACACCTCTACAACAGTTTGACATCTGGGAAAGTTACATTTTCAGTACTTTCCACAAGTCCTCAGCCATATTGAACATCAGAGGCATAACTAAATTCCGTTTAGCAAATTATTTGTATTGATGGGTCTGCTCATACATTTATCAGACCCACTGACCTGTGTACATTTGAATTTTTCAAATATTCTGAGATATGTACTTTCTTCCCAGATATAGCAAGTCTTATTTGACTTATTTTTTCTAGTTATCCTGACTTAGGATTTGGAGGAGAATAAAATAGTAATTTAGACCGTTAGAAATTTCACCTCTAAGGAGTGGATTAGTCTTTTTTGGCATTTATTTGTACTGTGTAACAAGAAAGTTACCAAAATACACTTAGACAAGTGATAAGTATTCAATTCTGCTTTATATGACTGTGCTTACATACAATTACACCATACTAGGTATTTATTTGTTTGATTCCCAACAGAAATCTTTTTTTATTTGTGTGTATTTGACCAGTAATTCACAGGAAGCCATTGATTGGTTTAGGTCTTTTTTTGCCCTCTTGTCTCTTTTTATTTCGACATAGTGGGTCAGAATCTGAATTTTGTGGCTTTGGGGAATTCGGAAAGATAAAACTTTTGAGCAGCCATCATTTCTTCCCTTTTTCATGGTCACATCAATAGCTATTTGTAAAAGCACCAAAATGAAGCATAGTAAGTAGCAGAAGAGAAGGAGTTAATATTAGCTGAATGTTTATTTCCTGAAGTCCAATTAGTGAGAAATACCATTTTTTTTAAATGCCACATTAAAATAATAAAAAACTAGATTTGCTAAATCAGCACACTGGTCACTTTTAGGTTAGATCCAAACTTCAGAATACATAAATTCAAGCAATTTTAAAACAACCTAATTTGCCAACCAACTCCTGCTCCAGTTGAGAATACCCAGTTTCAAGGACAGTGCCAACTCAGAGAATCAACCCCTTGGTTAAAGTAAAACCAAAGTGCTCAAAATGCATTAGCACTAATCTTGTCTATTAAATCATCGTTGTTGTCACCTCTCCCAGAACAACCAACCCATTTCTTGTCAATGGGGTTACCATCTCTCACCAGCTCCAGCTCTTACCCACAGTTATCTGCAATGCCCAGAAAGATGTTGCAGAAACAAATTTTTCACCACAAGCGATATCCTTGTTTTTTCTTGCTGTTCAAGTCCAGCTGTTCAAGTTCAGCTTACTAACAGCATGTCCTCAAGAAGAGGCACATGGGCAACCTGCTCCATCCTTTCCTTCTGCCCATCCACACTGTGCTCTGCCCACAGAGGCAACCTGTGACAACATGTGAGCGATTTATTCATAAAATATCACCAGGGGTGCTAGTTTTCTCAGCAATTCCTCAGGTCCAGGAACTTAAATAAATAACAGGTGGAAAAAATAAACATCACTTCTCAGATTTTGTCAAATAATTCAGCAGAGTTTGGTCTTCCTTTTTCTGAAGCATTTAATTTTATCTCCTGCGAACACTCTGATCATTTGGAATTGCTTCTGAAAGACTCATACCACTCAACTATTTATTCCCTTTGGTGAAAAAATGCCTTGTCCAAAACATATTTTAGCCAAAGAAAGTCTCTGGGCACTGTTGTGTACTTGAAGAGCATCAGAAATGTTCCTGAACTATATTAGATTAAAGTGGTTGCTGATTTTATGGTTGCAGTTTTCGCAGTCAAGATGTCAAATTTGCTAGCCACTGATTCCCAAAACTCAGCTTCCACTTGAGATGGAAAATGCATGATGAAGTACTGCATATTCTGACTTTGATCTGAACATCTAAGCCCTTAATTTGGAGGACATATACACATGAATCAAAGAAAGGATATACCCCAGAGTTTCATACTTAATTTCAGAGTATCAGAGTTACAGTTGCACTGTTATTACTGAACTTTTCTACTTGACCGTATACTTAATGGAATGAAAGAGAATTATAGTAGAAAGACAGAATGTGACTCAAGCTCAACTCTGGGTTTTGAATTATGGATGGCTGTGTTATCTTTGCACAAAGAGAAAGACAAAGTAGCAGCTAATAATCTGCAACAGAATCGAAGTAAACAAGAAAAGAGAAGTTAATTTACAAGCTTTTCAATTTTTACGGAAGATTGAAATCCAAAACCTAGCAAGCAAGATTACTTTAATTTATATGTTAGAAGAGTACTTTGAAGAGAAAAACAACACATGAAAATACATAAAGGCAGAGCAATGAGGGAGAACAATATCTCAGCAGGGAATTCTTCAGTTATTTGTCAAAACTGGTCAGATAATGCCACACAAAACAAGTCAACTATTTCCTAACAAGGAGAATGTTTTTGGGAGGACAATACCACAAGCTTGTTGAACCACCCATTTTCTATACATATAATGAACTTCAAATATCTCAGTTTATAGGTAAGACACAAAACAGCTTGAGAAACCTCTGGTAGACACAGAGCACATTTGAGCTGATCTTCAGCAAACAGCACTTGCATCCCACGTGTGAAGCAGTGAGGTTGTGGGTCTCATACTGCAAGTACACACTAGTATTGCCTCAGCTGAGAAAAATGGCTTGTGTTCTTTACTGCTTTCGGACATGCTCAATATACCAAAACTCTTATAGATTCCACTGAAGAGGAGAGACGAAGAAGATTCTCCTCTTGAAAAAGATTATCCTCTTAGTAGGCTACTCAGTGTGTAAAAGAGGAAGATGACACTTCTGAGACTTTTGAGGTTTACTCAAAGCCTGCTCTGAAGCTTCTGGTGTTTCAAGCAGCTCTAGGACAACCTGGCCAACATGGAGCCACAGATGGAGAATTTTAAATAGGACGTTTTTTCCTGAAAATGGGAGTAAAAAAGAAAAGTTCAACAATCACTCTGTCTCAAAACAAAGACAAAACCAATAATAAACACCCTCTCCCCAAAAACAAACAAAACAAAACCCATAAACCAAACCAAAACAAAAAAACCCAACAACCAGTAACAAAACCGACCAACCAAAACAACAACAACAACAAACCTCCCAAACAAACAAACTCCAAAAAAACTACACCATAACCTATCTGCTCATGGTGTTACTCTGGTGTTTGACCTTTCTATGAAAGCTGACATACAAGGGCAAGATAGGAGCTTCTGGTCCATGGAGTACAGGGAACATTTCAAAATGCAGGCATCCATGTACAGCTAGTAGACTGCAGCTGGTTTACATTAATGGTTAAGCAAGTAGGTGCTCAGTCTTCCTGTAGAAGAGAAATAAAACCACTCTATGCTACCATGCCAAAAGGCCTTTTCTGTACTGGTGCCTTATACAGTCATAAGCTTCATCTCTATTCCAACCCTGCAGAAATGACTTTCCATCAACTCCCCTAGCATGCAGGATCATCCTGGCAGACCCTTCATGCCCAGCCATTCTTCTGAATTTAGTCAGTACTCAGTGACACCCTTTTAAATGTCCCCCTGGGGCTGCAACATCACCAATGGCCCATGCTTGAAACACAATTCAAGCCATACTCATCTAGACTTGAGCTAATATTTAGTAGAAATAACAAACCTTTTCTTACATCAAACTAATAAGGGAGCCATTAAATTCTGTAAGAGTCATCTTATTGAAACATGGACACTCCTAAAACCCTAGTTATTTTTGTTTTACAGATCTGCTTTTTAACAAATCCATTTGCTAATGTTATTTCAGTGGCAAAATCTGGATAAGAACAGACATCTTGTCATTTAACTGTTACTTTCCAGACTTCAGCACATATTAGTATACTTACAGGTGTTCTGCTAACAGGAATGGTATCATATGAGTAGCCCATTTTATTAGTTTTGACCTTTTGCTTTCAGTAAATAATTTGAAAATACATTGTACCCTTGTTCATCGCATTTTTTTCGTTGTTGATTGGATGAAGTGTTGTGTTTTCAGAGTAATTGGTGAACACTGCTAGTGATCACTAAATGGGATTCTTTCCTAGCATAGCAGTAGGTGCTGGTATGAAAGATCCAAGTCCAAGACTGGGTTATTGCACTCTTGTAGCTCAGGGCGTCCATGCCCTCCATGAGGAGGGAGCAGAATTTCTGCCAAAGTACTCCTCACAGAAGGGAGAGCTCTCTCTTGGGCTTAAGGCTGCTCCTTTCTTCTTCTCTCATTGCTGACAGCAAATCTACTTCTGACAGGATCAGTGTCAAGAGGATGGGGCAAACCTGTCTGGACAAGATCCTCGGCAACTTACTCTGGGTGAAACTACTTTGGCACAGAGGTTGGACTATGTGATCTCTAGAGATGCCTTCCAATCTTTACCATTCTGTCTGATTCTGTGTGTGACAATATTCAGCTTGTAATGATGGGCTCTTGTAAAAGTCTTCCTCTTTATCAAAGGCATTCTGAACAAAAACTGCGAAAGCTTGTGCAAAGTTGAGTTAGAGGATTAGATTCCACAACACTCATTTGCTCAGATTCAGAGAAGGAGAGAATCTGACCAAGTAGGCATGCAAAAGACCCTATAACTAGAAGGGGAAAAAAAAACGTGATCTCTTTTAGCTTTAATTATGCAGAGGACATTTCTGTTATTCCTTTCACAAAGTTCTAGAAAGATTTTAAAACAGTGATCCCTTCTTTCCATGAGACACACCATGTGCTCTAAATTACTCTAGCATATGTTGAGCTGTACAAAAATCAACCAGGATACCCTTGAACTAAAAGAAATTTCGAATTACAAAAGATCTTACTAGGCTGCGTCTCAGGAAATCCTGTAACAAGCCTCATCATTGAGCCAACAAACTGAGCACAAAGAAAGGGAATTGTCAATAGATGTCAACAGATGGCTGCAGTGATTTTCCCTCCCCCTGCCTTTTTTCTTTTTTTTTTCCAAATATCTTCTTTGCTCTTCAGTCACTTTCATGGAAAGTCCCTGAGGTTAAATTAACTACTAAGGTGGACCAATGGAGAAACTATAAGCAGGGCAGCCACACAGATACTGAGATAGCAGCTCATATACTGTTAGCTGTAAACTTGTTATAAGTAAGAGAAATGTTTTGTGAAAACAGAAGAAACATTATTATCACCACCAGCAGAAAGCTGGCAGCATGTGTAGTTGAAACTGAAGAGAGCAGTCTTCAGATTGTGTTAATTGAAAAGTAAAGTACTGGGTAGTGATCTTACAAATGTATTGACAACACTTGGGATGCTTGGGGCAGATAGGGAAAACAAGGGATGGAAATTGAGCTGTCAACTTGAGATGTGAAGTACTTGATGGGCAATTTGAAAATTTGTTGTATTTCTGCATCAGAATGTGTGATACTGGCAAAACCTTTCACTTTTCTTGGCCTCTAGTTGAAAAGACTCTTTTATCTTACCTGTTAGGTACAAAGACGCTGCTTTATACAGATGAGATGTACATAAGATCGCAGCTTAGTTTGTAGCTGGGTGGGATCATTAGTAGGAGATAGATAAAAATCCAAAGTGTTCTGTTCATGACCAGACTTGCCACTTGCACATTTCATTTCAAACATAATCATGCAAGACCATGCACTTTCTCAATGCCTGCCAAGTTAGAAACTGTGCTGCAACCAGCCATTCTGATTTCACGGCACAGATGGCCAAGTCCCCAGATCCACCAGGACTTTCCCAAGCCAGGGACACTGGGGTTGCTGAATACCTGAGCTGTTTTTCAGTGGCTGCTGTGTGCTCAGGAGGGCTCAGCCAGCCCTTGGGACATCAGCCCTAGGCAATCTACTTGGCCAAAGCAACAGTCAGTCTGTTCCAGGACCTCTCGGAAGCCCTATCCCTGAGTTTCCAACAGGAGAATAGACCACACTGGTACAACCAGGTACCTCACCAACGACAGATTCACTAGATCTTACCCCAAGGGTTGTCATTTCTCATTTCCCAAAGGCACAGACAGAGACACTACCAGAGCTGGTAGAAATTTACCAGAAATTCCTAGGTTCCTAAATAATATTGCAGTGAGAAAAATGCAGGGCTTCCTGACTGAAAAACTTAGATGAGCAAAATCTTCATTATCAGTAGAAGATACATATTGCACCTACAGCCAGTGCTGGCTGTATCTTATAGCCACAATCACTCAGGACACAGACAAATTGCTATTTTGCTATTGCTGTTCCGTTCCGTAATATATGTGTGTATCAAATGAGATGGAGTCAGTAGTGATTGCCTTCTATTGCTGTGCTGTGATCTGCATTTAAAGCAGGATTGAAATTCTACTTTTTCACATTTGCAGGCCAGATTCAATCAGGAAAACACAACACAATAACTCTTTGTAGTACTCTTGCTTGCCGCATAATGTTTGTGAGAGCATTTCTTAATTTTGTGGGCAAGATATTGAAGTATTTCAGTTTGTCTCCCAGACAAAATGTTTTCCTACATCCTAAAGCTCCCAGTCAATAAAAATGGTCAAGCTTCCTGTATAAATGCATTCTCACAATGTCTTGGGGATTAAACCTCAGAATTCAATTACTTCTGATTGTAAGCAATCACTTCCCAGATTCATTGCAATTTAAAGAGCTGCGCGAGAGGAAAATAGAATATCCTAGATGCCCAGCTTCTTACTTTCTCTGATACTGTTGCCATAATTCATTATGTATGTCCTATTTTCTTTTTGGACTATGCATGTATCTTAGATTTAGAAATAACCAGTGTGTTATCTCCTCTAGCCTACTGCCCAACACAAGTCAGAAGAATTTTACTTACACTTTCATATATTGACCCTAGTAATCTGTGTTTGACTATAATAGCCTAGCTTTCAGGCATTTAAACAAACTGGACTCACTCATTAGATGGTATTCATGAAAGAATGCAGAAAGTTCTCCAGTGTGTGCAAACAAGCTTAATATAATTAAAATGGAAGTTCTTGCAAGAAGTTTATGGCATTTGCTTAATCATGAGAAGCATCTTGTTTTGTATTGTTTCTTAGAAACCCCCCTCTCTTAGAGTATCAGTGATATTGGATCTCTGCTACAGGATGTGAAACCTGAACACAATGGAGTTCATCCTGCCCTGAAAATGTTCACACCCTTTTTAACAAGAAGAAAGACTTATTGCAAATAAAAAAAAAACTGATCAAGATGGCCTAAATCAAAAAGGAGCAAACTAGTGTTTATTCTTGTGTTCTGGCCGTCATAAAGAAACCAGAATAGATAATTTTTAACACATTTATCACTATCCACCTGGGATTTGTAGATTAGAAGACCTCAGAAAAAAATCCTACTCAATATGGAATGAAACCATAGTTTATATTATGTGATAATTTGCAATCAATATGTATTTTATAATGATTAAAAAAGTAAAAATAATTTCAGCCAAATTGGTCTTCCCTGATATTAGGCATGTACAGCAAACATCAACAGTTATACTGACTGAAGTTAAATTTTCTTTCCAAATCCACTACTGAAACTGCTTTTCATCATGAAATTTAGACCAATATGACCAAAGTTGATTTCTGAAATCAGATATCCTAAATCTATAACTGAGTAACTCACAAGCAACATTCAGAAACCCACTAACCTTCACTGCAGTAAAAAGTGCATGCATCAGACTGTATTGCATCAGACAATATAACTATACAGTTTTTGCATGTTAAAGGTGCAAGCTGAGACTATATGATCAATTCCTCAAAATTTAAAGCCTAAACAGACATTGATGGAATTATCTCCTCTCCTCTTCCTCCTCCTGCCCCAAAGGACACAGATCTTGAAAAAATGGAAATTAAGGTGGAAAATTTGAAAGGACAGTAAAGATAAGAGTTAGTAACACTGTCCAACTAGTTTTTAAATCCAATATCAGAATAAAATCTCTCAGCTCTTACCAAAATAGTTGCTAAGCAAAGGAAACATCAGTGGTAGACAATGACATCTTTCAAAACACTACTGGCTTCTAAGGGAGAGTGGTTTTCTGTGGAGCACATATCTCCCAGTGAAAATATGACATTCTCAGTCTTTCTTAAATAAAATTAACTGTGACATACTCATACCCTGCATAGCAATAATGCAGTTCCAGACAAACATTGCCTGAGGAGAGATGTGACAAAATACTAATTAAGGGGCTGCTTAGTTACGACTCCTTCCATTGAAAGCCAAATACAGACACATTTTGCAAGGAAGCTTTGACAGCAAATATTACATTTGGGAGACTGATAAACATCCACTTCAACAAGACATTCCATGATTAAACAAGCTTTTCCATTTCTGATTCATTTTGTAAGAAAACTTGTGTGAATTGAATAAAACAATTTCATTTATTCATTTCATGGATCATTAGCTTTTCATTTCTAAAAAGGAAACTTGTCACAGTATTTAGCTAGAATTACAATTAAAATACATATAAGGAGACTTTTGCTCCCATATGCTTTATTTTTATATCTGAACGGCTAGCAAATGAACAACAACCTCCTAGCAGAGGCTGTGATTACATTACCATTTTAGTTTGGTGCAGGACCACACCTTGCATCAGAACAGTCTTGGAAACAAGCTGGGTTTTTTTTGGATGAAAGAAAATTTTAATATCAGTGGTGTCAGGATACAATCTTAAATATAGAAGAAATAGACATGGTTTGAGCATAAGCTGAGCAGTATCACTTCTGAAAAACAGGCTTTCCATCTAACATGTAATCTTGAGATGTTAAAGTCTTTTCATGCTTGAGAATTTGAATAAAAAGTTGACATTTCCGAATTCGGTGAAATGCTTTGAGAAGCAATCAACATGAATAATTTAGACTGGTAGTACAATATTTTACAATTATTGAAGTTCTTTACAACCTGTATGTGTTATAAACTAGCAAAAATGTGATGAAACCTCTGTATTTCATTTTCATTACTTCTCACTATTTTTTTAAAAAGACAACAAAATATCTAACTTCAACAAATATATTCAAGTTTTCCAGTAAAAGATTGAAGAAGATGACAAAATTCTGACTCTGTCTGAGAAAAAGAAATTATATTTTTACACAAAATGGCAACCATGAGCAATGCTAATGTACTGCTTTCTCTTCCATCACATTTGAGAATATTTTATATTGTGCTGTTGAGTTGTGGGGTTTTTGGATGAAGGTTTAACAAGCAGTTTTGTGCTGATAGTTTATACCTTTTTCAAGATCCAAAATTACAAGAAAAAATAAGTGGATTCATATCAGTAATTTGTTCAATGGAGAGACATAAATACTGTTCTTCTACCATTACTAAGTAGATCTGTAGCACTAGGAAAAGGGCACTTGACTTACATTTTCTTAAAGTTAAAAGATTTCTACAGAATAGTGACCCTTTCCTAAGAGGAAACAGAAAATGAACTAACTTCAATAATTACTTCCTCTCTAAGATCAAGAATCTATGCACTGCTGTGACCAATACTTGGTGACTGAGCACCAAAGAGATTCCAGCTCACAAATAGATCATATAACCATAATTTGATGAATGCAACCAACTTGATCCCAAAATATCTTCCAAGAGGTTACTCCAGAACACTCATTTGGAAAGGATTCATGCATTTGGCTGTTGTGACTTGGACAGTGTTATGAATATCTATCTGCAGCACAATACCTTTTAAATTAAATTTAATGAAAAGTACAAAAACCCTTGAAACAGCAGCATAACATAGAAGTCTTCAAAATTAGAGAATCAAGCATACAAGTGTTCCAAAACCAGCATGTCTTACTAGAGGGAAATTAAAAGTCTCATTGTAGTAGGCCTCGGGAAATATAAACCTAATAAGTCACAGCAGAGCACATTGACACTCTGGATACGACACAGTATTATTAAGATGCTTTAATGCAGCATTGTGTTCTGTGCAGCATTAATGCAAGGAAAGAGTGACAACCCAGTGTACAACATTCAAATTAACTTTGACCTAACACTTTATTATTGGAACGTTTGTCAATTAATTCTTCTCATAAAAAGATTACCTAAAGCTTCACTGCCAACTAGTCACCTACGTGAAGATTTTAAAGGACATCCTTCTGTAGAATGAAACACAAAAAGATGTATCAGTTTTAAAATCCAAGTCTGTGTAGAGTTTTCTAGAGGCAAACCATTTAGACATTTGGATAACTTGCATGCATTTATCATAATCTGTGTTACAGACAGCATATCCCAAAGGATTAAATTTTATTCCCAGAAAAGCTCGTACAACTTAAGGCCTTTATACGTACAGTGGAATATCAGTAAAACTCAAACCTAAGAAAGTTAATTTGGTCAGTTTATTGGTTATTTTACTCAATCAGGTCTTTCAGATGTTGTTTACTATTTAAACAGAAAAGAATCCTTATATTTTCCTCTTACAGGCCACAATTCCTCATACATTCATAACAGAATAAACCGATTCCCCTCCTGTTTATACCTATTATGATCACTTCAGTATTCCTGAAGCAGCCACAGCACTGGCCTACATGAGAAAAAAAAAAATCTTCAAAAAGTTTTAGCCATAATAAAATCTGCACACATTAAAGAAATTAATTCCTGTGAAGCTTTGCTTATAGTACTGACTTTTGCTTTAGTGCCAAATGTTTCTATGAATAAGGGCTCTGAGGCTCTAAATCATCTGCAAATGGATAAAAAGTTGTCAGACTATAAAGCTGTGTTGACTACAAGGCAAGGACAGTCAGAAACAGTGGTCCATGAGTGTGCACAGTGCCTTGGAGTCAACCATAATAACAGTAGCCTTGAACAACCAGTAGGACAGAACAGGAAATGATAAGATATAAATAGATATAATGATGTGTCAGATATTTAAATGTCTTTCTTGTACCTGCATTTAATAGATTCTTTGCTAGCAATGGAATTTATTATTGACCATGTACAATGTTTCTAGTCACTCACATTTAGGAAATATGCATAATAGGCTGATTTGTGAGTGGCAAGACATTTGCAGCATTGGGAAAGGGAGGTCATATTTGCTGTATTGTAGAAAATACTATATTAATAATTATAAATAGATGTATGAATGGACAGTATTTTTGGTGCTGCTTTCATTTACCTCAAAAGGCCAGTTAACCAGTTGATGTCAATAAGCAGAAAAAAATGTTTTACTAAAAAGGAAGAGTAATATTAACAACAGATCAAAGATAAACAAATAAAGAAATGAGGAGGAAGGAGCCAGCAGGGAGGGGACAGAAAAGGGATGATAAGAAGGAAGGCAGAACGTTGCCAGTTCCAGGGCATGAACCAGTTACACTTGGATGACCTGAGGCTCTTCTGAAGACTTATCCAGCTAATGGCACACAAGAAAGAGGTTTGTACCTTTCATGACTTTCAACTTTATAAATTCCTAGCCAAAAAAGTCCCAGAACCTATTCAAAAGGGAGAAGGGCTGGGTGGTGACAGCTCCCAATGTTATTCTGACACAAACCTTTGCTTCCACAGCAAAAAGTTCTAATTGTGTTGTAATCAACACAAGAGGCCAAAAGGAAAAAGAGGAAAAATTGAATTATAAGGAAAGATCAGGCTTGCAAACACATA
This sequence comes from Eurystomus gularis, assembly GCA_013400335.1. Classification (NCBI taxonomy): domain Eukaryota; kingdom Metazoa; phylum Chordata; class Aves; order Coraciiformes; family Coraciidae; genus Eurystomus; species Eurystomus gularis. The sequence goes on along the minus strand of VZZY01014491.1, from coordinate 116,980 downwards.
GAGAACCTGTTTCTTTGAGAAGTTAGGCTTTCAGATTTTTATCTTAAGGGAAAGAAAGATTAGAAAGAGTATTCTGAGATAAGACCAAAATTAGATTAGCCTTATTAACTCAGAAAATTACCCTGGTATAAACCTGGTGATAAAATTCGAAGTTCATGCAAATCTTCTCCCCTGTACAACTAGAACACAAAACAAACCCCAAAATATATAGTAGCTGTATCTGGTACTTTCTTGCCTTTAACCTGCTGTAATCCTTTCCCTCAGGGCAAAGAAGACATGAATGTTGCTAATTGCTGTCAAAGTACTGTCACAACTGAATGAAAGCATTTCACACCCATTCTCTAAGGAAATTTATATAGAACTTGAAACAGCAGAGACTTCAGCCAAAAAAAGTGTGTCATAGTTAAATTCATTCTGTGCTGTTCACAACTTTAAGTGCAAGACAAAATTACCGTTGCTAATCTACTAGTAGTAAATTCACTGGATCTCAAAAATCTCTTCCTGAAGTGGAAGAAAATTTCACCATTTCACATATATGCCTCTTTTAGTGTTGTGGAAACTGTGGTTAAATCACCCAAGGGTATGTTTTCTTTGCAATATGCTTCAGAAGGTTGGGAAAAAGTGTAGTGTTCCCAGCAAAGAGCATATACCTATAGGAAATGCAAATGCCACCAGTACACGGACAGTGCATGTGACAGCACTCACAGAAACTCAACAAATTCAAGGGTAGGGGAAGGTCTAGATGAAGGGTAAGTAATAATTCTTCTTCCGTCCACAGCTAGCTCCTGATCTTTTATCTACACCTGGGATAAATAATTTGAGCATTACAGATGTATCCTTATCTTTTCTTACACGGATAAGAACTTTAGCCGAAAGGAGAGCATAGTCAGCTTCATCAGATAGACACATGCTTCACTGGAAGGAGGATGGGTACCAGTTCCTTCTACAGCTGACTATTTATTTCTCTGAAACATAGACATTGTTCTGATAACCTGACTGCTTCCTGTTCAAGCAGAAACAGATCTGGCTGCTGAAAGTGTCACACAGATGCATCTTTCATTTCCTCTATTTCAGCTGCTACTTATGACTCATCATTAGAAATTTTAATTACAAAAGCCTCCAGTTATCATTTTTTTATTCCACTATTATTACTTATTACTAAGTACCTAACTCTAATTACGATGAGGTAATTACTGTTGTTGAATGATGACAGTCCTCTATCTTTCATTTAAACTACTAAAATCAATGGTTCCGCCTCTAAAGAAGCCACCAACATAAAATATTGATCAAATAATTTTAGACACTGTGGTTGGAAGCACTATAATGTGGATATTTAAGACTAGTAATTAGCAGGAGGCTTTTCTGAACACAGTGGCATTTAAATCAGTAGTGGATGTATGAAAGGACAAAGATATAGTTATCTACAGTATGAACTGTAGGGTGCTTAGCACTTAATGAGGATTAAAGCTTTTCACTGCTCTGAACCTGGTCCTTGGAAACAGATTCCAGAATAGTATGTGTTGCATGGTGCCTTAAGTGCTTTAATTATTGTAATACTAAGGAAAGACCTTTCATTTTCAATAGGGTTGCCCACTCTTCACTTGTAGCCTTTCACTTGCATACTTCAAAGGCACTGTGGCAGTGCCCTCACCCCAAGGGAAAGCATCCCAACTGCCTTTGCCTGCATCGATCTGCATGACCAGATTCTTCAACATTGTGTTTGTGAATTGGTCTTATAGCTTTTAGTCTGTAATCTCATTCTCTTCATATGCCCCTTGCAGCTTCTAGTATGGAACTTTACAACCATGTAGATAGCAGAGTACATAATTATTTACACACCCCAAAATATTAACTAACAACAAGGATGTACAAAGCTTAGCAGCCTGTCAGCATACAACACGTACCTGAAGAAGTGTGCTGCTGTGGGTGCTCACGCCACCGTAAGCAAGAACAACTGACAGGGAGTTTGATGGAGTCCTGATGAAAACTATAAAACTCCCACAGAACAGTGCTGGAAAACACTTCTGCACTGGGAAAGATGCTCATTTGGGGGCTACCACTTTTCCCAGCTGGCCACATCTGAATTTTTTTCCCCATCTCTATTTTTCCTTTCCTTTTCCTTCCCATACTCCCACTCCCCATGCCCCCACTCCCTCCAGCAAATTTGAAGTCAATATATGGCATCAGTTAAGGACCTTGCTAGCAAAGCTTTGTGCAGGCAAGTCTATTCAACTTTTGTGCAACATGTTGGTGGTCCTTTGGTCATCAGAATGTCTTGATTTCATAGGCCTTGATTTCGGTGTCTAAGCAAGATGTTACAGTTGTGTTTTTGAATGCCTCCTAAGTGGCATAAGCCTGGAGCTCAGTACTTATATTGAGAACTATTGACATCCAGGAGTCTGTCAAAAAGTGTCTAAATTAACCCTTTATTTTAGACGAGGAGCATACTTCTAAAGTGATTTTCCCTGCAGCTCCAGTTACTGTGGTCTGATACACTTTCCAGAGCAGTCTCAAAGTCGATTCATTTTGGAAGGAACTGGAAGGCGCTCTTTAGAGATATACTTTGGAAACACCACCATGGCCTCAGTCACAGGCCCAAACTACATTTAGCCTGAAGCAAAGCATCCTGAAAGGAACATAATATAGATCTTAGGACCTCAGCAACAATTGCTTTACTCTAGAAATCCAGTCCGAGAGGGCAAGAAGTATGCTCCCTACTAACACAGACACAGCAGTCAGAAGTTTCAGCTACCTCTCTGCTATTGGCTGTTGGTTGCAAAAAATTGCCCTCTTTCTCCAAAAAGGACTATCATTGTCTCCTGTGGAATGGATAAATTCATTTACCTTTCCATGATCACTTTAAACTTCTGTAACAAGGACCAACAACATTTCAGTTTGGGTCATCTCAGTTCACTTTCCATCAAAACTGACCTGAAGTAATGATCTCATGGGTTCTGGAAGACTGAGCTATAGGAAACCAAAACCTCGAATCTTTGGCCTCTCCACTGAAAATATGCTATTCCAGCAGTTTCAAATACTGGATTTTTTTTTCCCTCACATTTTTCTAGGGAAGAGATGCTACCTTCATTTGAATTCTTAGTTCAAAAAAAGTGCATCTGCAAAACAAACCACTGCAACTTAGACAAGAGGACAATTTCAAACTCAAAAGACAAGAAATCTTGATAGCTAAGTTTTCTTAAGCTCATGAAGGACAGTTTATGATTACTTGAGTGCAGAATGGTATTTGCATTGCCAATCTGATAGAAAATTTTGCCTTCTACAGTGAAAATGTAATGCATCTATTAGCCTAAGAATTCAGAAGAGTAGAAGGCAGCTTTACAGCATCTTTTGTCTCTCAACAACACCTTGAAACACCCTCTCCCAATCTCCACTTCAAATAGAAGTCCTCTTTATATTTTACCCAAAACAAATGCTAGTCCAATTGTCTAAGGTGGTTTTTCCTGTGAATTAGTAGGGTGCTTTAATAGATCTCATGAGGGAAATACAAGTTGAGATGGTCTACATACTCTAGAAAGCAAAGGGAAAAGGGTATATAAAAGCCCCTAACAAAAATAAATAAATAAATAGATAAATAAATAAAACCACAAAACCAAACAAACAAAAAAACCAAAAACCCTGTTTCAGCCTGTAACCGTTTTTTGGCCCAGAAGCTTTACCAGAGTTAGACTTCAGCTACACCCTGCTCACCCCATCATACATTTTCCCCTCACCAAAGTCAGGAAGCTTCTTCCTTCCTCCAGAAGAGCTCTTCTCTCATTTTTTCAGCTCTCCCACCTGCCTGCCCCACTGCAGAGGCATATGAGGGAGGGATCACACAAGCCCTCCTTGCCAGCAGCCTCTGCAAGGGTAAGGAGCTATTGGGTACTGGCATGGGTACATTTCACATAGCATTTAATGCTGTCCTATTCTCTCTCTTCTTTTTGCAAACAAGAAGGGAGTTGAGACAATATAGTGTTTAAGAGATATTTACATTAGCTATGTCAAAGGCCAAAACCAGCATCACTGCAGGGGAAGGCACCGCTTACTGGAATTATGGTTGTTCCTGTTCTCAAGTTACCACAAACCTTCTGTTCTTTCAGGGGCAAATAGCTTCTTCTGCAGAGTACTTAAGTATCTGCTGCTTCCCAACTGTTTGGCATACTTCTTTCCTTCTGTAGCATATCTGATCTACATAGTAAATATGTTTCTGGCTTGACTATGAGGCACTCACATTTCCCTGGGTTGGTGTCTGCTATATCTTGTCTGACCTGAAAGTTGCTAGAATTGTATTTACTTCTTTACAAAAGCTTCTGCTCTGTTCCATGCTTTTTTCTCCACCTAGGTCTTGTGCTTTCTGTGGTAGTTTCATAGATGCACCACACTACCACATCCTTTAGAGCCTCTATGTGTATTCACTGTCAGATCATTCTCCTAGATCCAGCAGAACAGGATACCAGATATTCCTTACATACCTCTTTACAGACAAAAAGTTAATCCATCCTTCACCTCCAGGACTTACTGTATTGCATTTACGTGGCAAAGTTTTGATATTAGGGGAGTTGCAGAGGTGGCTTCTGTGAGAAGCTGCTAGAAGCTTTCCCTGTGTCAGATTGAGCCAATACCAGCTGGCTCCAAGTTGGACCTGCTGCTGGCCAAAGTCAAGTCCATCAGCGAGCTGATAGCACTTCTGTGATCACATATTTAAGAAGAGGGGAAAAATACCCTACGCAACAGCAACTGGGCCTGGAGAGAGGAGTGAGAACATGGGAAAAAACACTGAAGACACCAAGGTCAGTGAAGAAGGAGGGTGAGGAGGTTCTCCAGGTACTGGAGCAGAGATTCCCCTGCAGCCTGTGGTGAAGACCATGGTGAAGCAGGCTGTCCACCTGCAGCCCATGGAGGACACCACACTGGAGCAGGTGGATGCTTGGAGAAGGCTATGACCCCATGGAAAGCCCACAATAGAGCAGGCTCCTGGCAGGACCTGTGGGCCCATGGACAGAGGAGTGCACACGGGAGCAGGTTTGCTGGCAGGACTAATGACCCCATGGGGGACCACGTGGGAGCAGTCTGTTCCTGGAGGCCTGAGCCCTGTGGGAGGCACTCCTGCTGGAGTCGCTCATGAAGAACTGTAGCCCATGGGAAGGATTCATGTCAGAGAAGTTTGTGGAGAGCTGTCTCCCATGGGAGGGAGCCCACACTGGAGTAGGGCAAGAGTGTGAAGAGTCCTCTCACTGAGGATGAAGGAGTGGTAGAAACAACATGTGATGAACTGACTGTGACACCCATTCCTCGTCTGCCTGTGCTGCTGGTAGGGAGGATGTAGAGAGAATTAGGAGTAAAGCTGAGCCCAGGAGGAAGGAAGGGGCTTGGGGGAGGTGTTTTAAGATTTATTTTTTATTTTCTCATTATCTGATTTGATTGGTAATAAATTAAACTGATTTCCCCAAATTGAGTCTGTTTTGCCCATGACAGTAATTGGTGAGGGATCTCTCCCTGTCCTTATCTTGACCCACGAGCCTTTTGTTCTATTTTCTCTCCCCTGTTCCATTGAGGAAAGGAGTGACAATGTGGCTTTGGTGGGCACCTGGTATCTAGCCAGGGTCAACTCACCATACTTACTTATTTCCAGAAAGGCCCATTACCATTCTCACTGTCATTAATTTCTGCTTTCAGTTTGTCTTGTATCCAGATTATGTCAGCAGTACACAGAGGGAGAGGCAGAATTACTCTAAAAGAAACTGAGCCAAAGGGGAGGGTTTTGAGTATCCCCACAAATAATGAACCAGTCTCTAACACTCTCCTGTAATTCCTTCTCTTTGAATGCAGGCTGTCACCACTGTAATCAGACTCCTATTCAACTCAGCCATTTTTGTAATGACCTAATTCTCTGATACATTCTGTATTAGGAGGTTCAGTTTGGGCTTTCATTTGTGATCCTTTTTACTCTCATCACATCTTTACACATCAAACCCACTTTCAGAGTTTGCTTTTTCACATAGCTACCTCATTCATACATCATCCTCAGGCTTTACAAGTGCCATGTTTGCTTCACTAACCAATGCTTTGCTTTCCTAAAATGTTAATAGAATTAACAGATTTGCAAAGCAAACCTTTCTTGTACAAAGTTGGCCTTTTGATTGTTAAAGGCAGAATTTAAGTAAATACATTTTTGATTGGTATTTTTCCTTAAAGGGAAGTAATAACAGCAACCACTTACTCCAGTCCACTATTACTTATCCAATGGAAGTTTCTAACATACATCCCACCTAAATATTTCAGAGAGACCATTTGCCTCAAGAGTCCTTGATATGAGCTTATCTTCTTTTCCACTGCGGTTGTTTCTTGTGTTGGCTTTCCTTAAAAAACCCAAAGGAAACAAGCAAGTCCTCCTTTGACCACCACCACCCGAAACCCCTCCAGAGTATACATCCTTATGCTGTTTAGTGGTTTTGTTTTTTAAGTTGTGCAGAGTTTTCTACCATTTGTGACATAATCTCTTCTATATACAGGTAGGGGTATAAGGTATAAAATCCTATTCCTTATGCATAACACATTACCAGGTTGGAGGAACAGGGTGAGTATGTATATAGGCTTGCTTTTTGTAAGATACACTGCAGTCCCTTGCTTGAGCCTTCATAGATAGCCATAAGACTACCTCTAGAAGGGCTACAGGTGAGACTGGCGGTGTTTGGGGAGGGAGTAGAGCACACAACATTCATTATCTGATGGTTTTCTATGTACCACTCGGAATGGGGTCTTATCAAGTCAGAGACTGTTCAGTCAGCTCTCCCCAGCTGCTGCTAAGTATTTTTCAACTGAACGTTCTGAATAGTTGAATTGGGCATTTCTGCCTAGCTTGTCATAAATTGTGACAACTGCCCTGCAGGTGTCTGACCTCAACTTTTGTGTTTTGAAGGTTTTGCTGCTTCAAATTTCTCTTAGAAAAAGCAGCAACTTCTCTGGTTTGTGCCAATGAGACACAGATGCAATACCTCCTGTTTAATTACTTCTGGAGCTATTTTAGGAGATATACTCACAGACCCTAATGTTCCAGAAAGACAGCTGAAAATAGGAGGAGATATTCTGTATGTGTGTGTTTCATCAAAATACGTCAGTGCTTTCCATCACACAAAACAAAAATAGCATTTTAAACTGGGAGACACTGTTCAGTCAGCCGACCATTTTGGAGAAGGCTGCCATATTTTCTAGACCTAAATCGGATCTATTTGTCAGCAAGAGCGTATTAAAACCAAATTTCTCCTCTGCCAACATTTGGGAAAATTTACAATGACTTCATATTTCCCCACATCACAGTTCTACATGGGGAAGCCTAGAACTATCTTAAATACCTGTGCAAAAAGCTAGCATTAATGATTAAGAACAGTAATATAAATCATATGTTTAAAGAAGTTTTTTTCTAAACACTTCTTACTGTAAGAAACAGGCTTTCTCTAAAAATGTATCTGTAAATGCATGTAAACTAGATTGTTGTGTGTGCCTAAATGCCTCTTATATTTGCCTCTTAGATGAAACAGTGAGCAAATGCATCAGAATGCAACTTGTAGCAGAATTGGGACCAATGTTAGAGAATCAAGACATTTCTGGGCAATCTTTATTTTTTTCTACTAGAACTACGATCCAGAAGCAATGGAAAAAATGGATATTAGTCAATATACCATTTTCTGTTAACTTTTTTGGCCAAAACTACTTTCAGCCATCTCTATATGCAACTTTCACATAAATATGTAGTTAGGCTACAACATAACAGCTCCTACACTGCTTTTATTACTACTATTACTGCATTAATTAGAATAGAAACCCTTATCACATTTGCATAGACTACTCTGTAAACAGCAAAGAGTCAGAACTGAAGATCAGCATCCCATAATAGTTTACATTTTTACAAAAGCCTGCTGTAAATGAAGAGACAGCGGTATAACATGTGACCAAACACTCAGACAATCTGATTATTTAAATGTACATCACATTTTAAAGGCTAGTGACCAGAATGCAAATTGTCAGTTTTACCTGTTGGCTTTGACTGATTTGTGTCTCTTTGTTGTCATGGAAACCTACATTAAATTAAAGGCAAAGAAACAATGGAACTAATTAATGTCCAATGCATCTTCTGTACAGCAGAATTATCAAGCAGTTATTTGTAACATCATGGCCGCACACACAGCATGATTTCCAAATGCCTACTTACAGAATTGCTGCAAAAAAAAAAAAAAAGAAAGGATTCCTATAAAAATATAAATATATATAAAAAGAAATAAGTCAGAAGTACAAGATGGATAGAAGAGAGTCTGTCCCCATCACCTCCCAGATAAAATATTTTGAGGGGTAAATTTAAATGAAAAAAAGGCCATTTTAGAATGCTTTTTCATGTAATCCCTGCAGCCTGGCAGTTTCTCCATGACAGCAAGAACCAACCTGGGTTAGATGCAATAGCCTGTCAGGTTGCCTGAGAGGTGATGACAGGGTGTGGGCATTCATAAAGGAGGAAGCGCAAGATGGTGATGAGACGATGTTAAACAAATAGTTGAGAAAGAAGAATCTTTCCCTATTAAACACTACATTATCACCTGCCTTCTTTCATTCATCTGTGTAATGTGGTATGTCTGTACTTTACTTCTGGATCTGAATTTTTACCTGAAGATTCAGTTTTTGAAGAGGTAGGAACCATCACATCTTACTTTTCTAGACTTGTCCTTGGAAGAAGGCTCTGCAGGCACAGTGGTACACATGACGCTTTTATTCCTCTGCTGCAGCTTCATGTTAAACATTCAATATTCACAGAGAATGTGGAAGAGGGTAGAGGACAGTATGGGTGAAAGTCCTGCAAGCCTAATGAAGTTTTTCTTTTTATTATTTAATCAAGGTCTCCAAGTAAGGCAGGAGGTTAAGAGTAATACTTTTTTTTCTTCCCCAGGTTAATCAATGAATAGTTATAGGATTCTGTCTTTACCACTGAGTCTGGAGTGTGACAAAACCCACATGTCAGGGAAGGAGATGCTTGTTGGATACTATAATTTCACTATAACTATACATCCTCCACTTCTGAGAGTTATGAATGAAGAAAAGCATATTCCCAAGGTTAAACTGAATCACTTCACACATGGCAGATTAAACAGGGGAGAAAGTGTTTAAGCAGGGAGTGTATCAATTTCTGCTGATGTACTACCAAACAGCCTGACCGTGGTAGGGATGGGACCCCAGTGCCAGCTGCCCCGTGCTGTCAGCCTGGCTGGGAACCTCGGCCGCGACTCCTGCCCTTTTCTGTGCACAGGGCTGGAGAATGCTGTGCACAGTGCTACTCCCCAACCCAATTGCATTTGACAGCACGATTACTCTGAATCTACTGACAGCACCTTAGTTTCTTGTGTCTTATAGCTTATAAACAAGTCATGTCTGCAAGGGTGTAGAAGGTGTTGTTCAGACAGGGTTCCCTGCTTGAACAGAAGCTGGACAGCAATTTGGAGGGTCACATTTTTGTCTTGTCACTAAGGAGCACAAAAACTAAGGAGAGCATAAGAGCTTTGGCGACATGCTAAGTTTTCAGATGTCTCCTCAGTAAGAGAGGTAAAAGTAAAGCAAAAAAAGACTTTCTAGAGCGTGAAATGAAACTTCATTAGAACAGTTACAGAATAATGAATATAGGATGTCATTAAAGCAGGCTATACTTGCCAAAGGTTGTGATAGCACTAATTAAAGATATTATTTCATCTGAATTAGGGTATCCGCCATTGCCACTAGTTAGTGTGCCACATACAGTTAGCGTGGCATGAGTTGTACTAAATAGATAGCAAAACAAGGAACCACAGGCAACTCAGCATTTATTGATGTGGCATCCTGAAGCTGGCATATCAAAACACTATTAAAAGGATAAGATGATCTTGAATTATTTACAGAAAGAAAAAAGAGAGAGAGAAAGACCATTAAAAAATACTTGGTTTATCCAGCCATATTTCAGGAAATAAGATAAACTGTTTTAAATAGTTCACACAACATTAAGAGCCTTCATACCATGAAATGGACTGCCAGCCAGGTGACAGAAAAGAGTGGGACTGAGAGGAACAGGAGAGGAAACCCAGGAGACTGTATCTGAGCAAGTATTTTTCTGTATTAAACAAGTGAGTGATAGACCTTGCTGAGCAGAAAAAGCCTGACATGATTGATTAGGAACAGAAACAGATGCAGTATGGAGTTATTTAAGGGCTCAAAAGAGAATTAAATACAAGCTCACTGGAAGACCAGTTCCAACAGAAAAGTTAAATTTCTTCTTCAGCATTGAACTTGCTTAGAGTCATAAAAGTAGTATTTTTCCCCCCTGTTATTCTGAGTGAACCATGTTGTGCTGTTCAGATGCCCTAGGCTGCTGAGGTGGCTGTTGGTCATAAAACTTCTCTGGCAAAATGCTCATCTTAGCATTTTTTTACTTCACCAAGACTACTTAAACTCAGGTAGCTAGACCATGGCTAAAGGCCAAAGGAAGATGTTGCTATACCAGACTTCCCAGATCTAGTAAAAATACACAGGTGTTCATACATGAACTCTGGATAATCCAGTAAAACTGTTTCTAGAAGTGAAAATTGTCCCACTTGCCATTTATATAGAGCTGGTTGTACTAACTGGGAAGAAGCAATGCTTACTCCTCCCTAAGTAATGAAGGTTTGTACTGTCAAAACTCCAGATGTCACCATTTACTAAGTGATCAACAATATTAATAAGGATAATACCTGAAACTAGCATAACATTTTATTCCTCTCAGATGTTAATATCTTAACTTGTAAATTACATTTCTATATTTTTCTAATGCCTTATGAAGCTGAACACCTAAAATTCTTTTAAAATGCATATAGTTGAGAATATACTGTTCCATTTTTATCATATCATTTATCATTTACTGAAATAATTTCTCTGTGAAGGAATATTTTGGCTTTGAATATTATCTCCAAATAAAGAATATTTTCCTCAAGGGAGTATTTAAAGTGTTCTGGTTCAAGGTGAACAAACTATTTTGGTTATTTTTTTTTAAATGGTTGCAGAGTTTTCAGCTTCCTCAGAAAGAACAGTGTGCACAGAGGTCACAGAGTCACAGAGTGGTAGTTCTATAGCTTGTCTCTCCTCTTCTTTGGAGACACCTGAAAAACAACATCTGACTTCCTCTTCTGCTTTCTTTGTTTTCAAATATCTCTAAAGAAAGATCAGGCTTTAAAGAACCTGATTGTGAAAACTATGGTCAAGAAGAGTTACTTTTGATTGTTTTATTTTGCTTATTTTTTTCCAACAGGACCCAACCCCACCACCTCAACTTTTTGCAAGAAAAAATCTACCCTCTGCACACTGGGTAACTTCTAGTTTAGGTAGTTAGAGAGAATTTGACAAGCAGATGTCATTTTCCTCCTGGCCACAACCGTCCTGCACAGGAAGTTAAATAGTGATCTTTTTCATAGTTCATGACTTTTCCTTGATGAAGATGTAGTTCATGAGAAGTAAAACATAAGTGGAAAAGGAACCTTAAATCCTTCTTTATATGATGCGCACTGTGAAACATGAGAGTTAGTCTCTTCTGATGAGAGCTTTATACTGCAAAATTGTCATTAATTTAGTGACAGGATACCATTAATCATTTTCTGAAATCTTAGTATCAGCTTCTTACTGCACTTTACCAGTACAATAAATATCATTTTAGTTCAATAAAGTGGAATTAAGAGCATACTTATGCTGTAAACATCTGTAGCTAGCTTTTAAAATAATAAAAGCTTTGATAAATTTTAATGAACCAAGGCAAAGGTTCCCCTAAGCAGGCAATATTAAAGCAATAATGGATTACAGAACTTCCTGCTTTGGTTCAATCTTACTATTTGCCATCTTAAATCCACTCTATTTGAGACAATTCTTACAATGCAAAATTTGAATTGCCTTACACTCAGGTTTTGTATCATTATTTATTTATTTATACATCTTATGCTCATATAGTCAGACTTTTCGTTTCTGTTCTCTTCTTTTGGACATTTGGCCAAAAAAGTCTCTAAATTGTAATATTTGGCAACGTAAAAACATAGACCTGCTATTCTAGCAGGAGTAAGAAGGAAAGATTTGGCTTAGAGAGCTAATGTACTACCTGAAGCACACAGATATTCTTCGATTATCACTATTTTGATATTACTTACTCATTCCATGGTGGTTTTTTTTTGGTTTTAGTATTGGTGCACTGACTTTTACTTCAACCTTGTGGTGAACCGACCCACATATTAGGAATTTGTGTTTTATTCCTTACAAAAAAAAGGAATTCACCTATGTGTTTTATCTGGTTTGAAATAAAAGTATCATTGCTAAAATCTCAAATATATTCTAAAGTAAACGAGGAAAAAGTTGCAAGCCATATTATGTCATCAATAGTCTGCAAGAAGAACTTTAACATTTTTGGTCTAGGTGTAGATTTGTAGGATCTGTTCAGTATCAAAGTTTTGCAGTGAAAGTGTTAAGCACTTTTATTCTGTAATGATCAACTATTTTGCATTCACTCTCTGGACACTTATGGACAATTTCACAAGTGCATCTAAGACAGTTTTGCAATCTGATAGTTCTCCCACAGTTCTTGGGCTTTGTTAATGCAGTGCTGAGCTGCACCTTGTACAGCCTACCTTTAGCAGAGCTTTTAGTACAGACTAATTGCAGTCCCAGTTTCCATAGCATAGGCAAGAATTGATCCTATCTGCCTGAAAAAAGCAGATTTGCATGATGAACTCAATACTCTGATTATAAGAACCAATTTACCAACAGGATCTTGGTTATCAGTCTAATTACATGCTCTAGCTATCACGTTTGGCATTCATAACATTTAAAGCAGACAATTAAAAAAAAAAAAAAAAGGAGAAAATACCCAGCACTTCTTGCCCACATTGACAACTGAGGAGTCTGAAGCAATGTCTAAGGGCTTTTCTTCTTTCCCATCTCATTAGGCTGAGAGAACTGAAACTCTGCTTCCCTGCAAACTCTCCTAAGTAAGAATACTCCTGCCATGCTACTGGAGCTCTGCTTCTGTTAAAAACGAGCAATGCTCATCCCTGCTAAAAATGTGCAATGGATTATTGTGACTGTCTACACCACAGACCTGAGACACGGCCAAGGCTAAACCCAAGCTCACAAGGGTCTGCTCTGGATAGCAGCTATCCCCTTGTGAAGGTAGAAGGAGCCAATAATCATGAATTCATAAGAGGAGCTTGAATGACACTGAAGGATCTTAAAACAAAAAGGATTATTTTTCCCAGAAGTCTGATATTTATCAGTGTTTGTGATAAAATTCCTCTTGCAGTGAAAGCTTTGTGTGGGAAAAGTTTATCAGGGGTCAGCAAATAAAGCCTCTGTCTCAGTAAGAATGATGCAGAAGACAGGCTACTAAGAAAGATCCCAGGGTGCAATGAGACACACATGAGATGAAATATCTATTGCAGCAGTTTTTAATGCAAAAAAGATCAGAACTTAGACTATGCCAAAGGCTATTCCTGCTTTTATGAGGAATGTATTAAAGTTAAGTCCAAAGATATCTATATTTCAAGGTGACAGCAATTTCTCGTGGGAAACAATTAGTCAACAGAACAAAATTCAATATAGGCAGACTCGAGACAGTGTTCCAATACTGGTAATTAGTATCTTAGAGTATTAAAATCAGCACAAAAATAACTAACTGTTGGATCATGCATTCATCAGTCAGTGAAGATGTCACAGCTAACATTCCTTTAGCACAAGAATCCATAGGTTAGCATCTGGCAATGTTGAATCCAATGTAATTTCCACAGCCAGAAATAATATCCTGAATATCTACTTGAAACAAATCTTTCCTATATCTTCTTCTTCCAATTATCCTACCCTTCCTGCTGTCTCATTGCCTTTTCCTGCCCTTTTTCCTCCACCATTATTTCTTCTAAGGCTCTGCGGAGCAGACAATTTTTTCAATCTTAGATTAAAAAAATCTATATTTTTACCTGTTCCAGATTTACATTAATGCAGTGATGAACTGATCTAGCTATTTGAGGAAAGTACTTAACCTTTGCTCCCTTTATAGCAAAAAGAGTTTGCTCATATATGCTCTGTGCGAGACACTAAATATATCTTTCTCACTTGATTTACTGTCTCTTCTTGCCTAGAAAAGAATCTTAAAGCCCATCAGATATCTAGAATGGCCCAGGATTACATGGCCTGGGGTTCATGACCTCAGCTAAATTCACAAAAGAAGTAAGAAACTCATGTTGTACCAATAAACATGTCAGTGGCTGTTCTCCAGCAACAAGACCAAACAGCACAGAAAGTCTGTGCCTGGACTATTAAACTGTCAGCTTCTAAACCAAGGCAAGTTGCCTACTGAGAGCAATCTGGCTGCATCTGTAGGTTCTCTGGGATGGTGCTCATGCCCCAGATTACAGCTAGGCTAGGAGTGGGTCCAAAACTATGTAGTAGTATGGAAGACTGTGTGAGAGAGTCCAGGAGGAATACCCAGTTTAGATTACTAACATAGATCTAGCCAAAGAGGGCAACATCATAGTCTTTCTTCCCATAAACCCAGGCTTAGAGCAGCTGGGTATAACCAGAGTGGGCTAAGTTTGCTGTCTAGGAAAACTGAATGTTTGTCAGGATCTGTTGTTTTATGACCTTTTGGGGATCCACCACATACTATTAAGATAGACATCATTGCAGACTGAATTTCCTTCTCAGGAGGACTCCTTACTGTTGAAGAGGCAGTCAGGCTCCTTGCTCCCTTCCAAAAATATCACATAGTTTTTCTGTTAGATCATGGACTTTACTCATAGCCTTTAGTATGTAGTCTCTTGAAGATCAGAAGGCTGGTCATATTTGATATCAGAAAAGAAACTTCGCATCCCCTATAAAATATTTTCATTCCAAATTAGATCTACTACACCAAGGCAAGTTACACAGCCACACCATTACAGCCACTAAACAAACTCACCTAAGACTAACCTAAACAACCTCCTCTTGGTGCCTGGGGTCTCTGACAGGTAATTGATGCTCCTTGATTGAGCCCCATAGCATGGCTCATGCCCCAGGCAAGGGACAGCCTGAGGTGAAGCTTCTCCCAGCCTATTCTAGAAAGGACAGCTACACGAGGAAGCGATAATTTCCCATTGTATATGTACATGTGTATACATTAAACAACCCATCCAATACTTGAGACTGAATAAATAATTTCCTCTCTCCAACATTCTTTTTTCTTTTATTTTTTTACCTCCTGTTCCTTTGAAGACAGCTTGGGGTATTAGGTGAATTCAGAAATGCATGAATGTTTTTGATATAATGTGTATTCTTCACTTGTTCCAGTTTTCACTGGATTTAAAACATAGTCTTATTCTAGCTGGTAGCAGTAATGTGCTTTTGTAGGTCTCTTTTATGAAATACATACAGTTTCCATAGATTGGTGAGTAGAAAGCAAAATACTTTAAAATACAGAGCCTCTCTGAGAATGCAGCTAACACTTCTTTATGGGTTGTTAAATATATGAAACATATTGTTCTGCCTATACTAGGAAAATGACCCATAAGCTCACAAAAGTAAATCTTCATCCTTCTTCTGCTGCCTTTGAAATTGTTCTGACAGTTTAAAAAGGATATAAGAGCTTTAAGCAAGCCCATTAAAAATAAGATCACTGCAATGTTCCAAAAGTTTTGAGCAATGGTCCAAAATTTTTTTCAGATTTCTCTATCACACATCAGCAGAGAAAGCATTTTGACACATTATTTTTTTTGCAGAAGACTTCTATCTTTTGTGATAAGCTATATTATTTTCAGAGCAGCTAGTGGATCTACTCGTGTTTGAAGACAAGTCATGTAATGACAAGTCTTGCCAAGTTGGTACATAGGCAGTAACCTGGCTCTTGGCTCAGTCCTGACATATGTTGTAAGAAAGGTATTTAAAATACAGATCCTTTCAGGATTGCTACTCTTCTTGCCCAGGGGTCATCCAGATATTTGGGGAAGGAAAACATGGATAAAATGCTGGATGTTAGAGGAGCATGTTGTAGTCTCAAGGCAGGACTGTGTTAGGAGCTGGCATTTCTACATGTCATTCACCTATGCTTGAAATACACATGACATACAAAAGGTCTGATAAAAAGCAAAACTGCTTTTCATTTTAAGAAAGAATCTCTATTATCAGAAATGCCTCAATAGATGATAAAACTGGCTACAAGGCTCATATATATTTAAGTATTTATTCAATTTCATTTCTAAAATGAAGGTTATAAATCAACCCCAAGCTGTTATCCTCCAAGCTATTATGAGCATTTAGAGAAGAATGATTCTTTTCTGTGTCAGATGTTATGAAAGACAGCTCATACTTCAAATAATATGATTTATAAATTGAGATTTTGAAGCTAAATTTAATAAAGCTCAGAGAAGATGCATGAACCTCAAAAAGCTTTTTAATATAGCTCTTTTGGAGTTGAGATGCTACCCTTGTTTTATATTAGCTATTCTGTATTCTTGTGTATGCTGGGGTTACTGATCGATGTCAGCAGAACTACCCACTACAGAAGGTTTACATTCTTTCCTCTTCTTTTTCTCTCCATAAGAATTTAACTGATGACAAATTGCTCTCCCATATCTCATTACCTCTTTGTGCAGTTATCATGTATCAGTTGAAGGGCTTTCCAGCCTTCATGTTTGTTTCTTGAATTGCCAACTTTTCTCTTTGATGATGTAATTCCTCAAAGGAAGATTAATGTGTTTGGTTACTATTGCCTTTGGTTCAAGGAATTGTTGGGAGATTTACCACTATATTAATTTTATTGCATATCTTGAAGGTCCAGATGATTATAATTTCTGATTATAAGCTCTGGTCAGTGACTGTCCCATGAAATAATGAAACCGTTGTCATGAGTGGAATTTCCTTCAAATATGTTTTTCAATATGGATTTGGGATTTGACATTTTGAATTAAAAGAAGTAAAATTTCATTTCAATTCATCCAAAAGCAAAAAAAAACCCCAAACTTTTATGACACTAAAGTTCTTACAGAAAATGATACTGTGAAAAAATGCAAGTATTTTGATAACAAAATTCCTTAATTTTATCATCATGTATATCCCTTCTAGAGAAAAGAACAGCAGATCAGATCCAGGCTACCCACCTAAGCTTAGGTCTTGCTTCACGTAACTGAGGATTAGGAGAGGGAGGAATGTAGGGGAAGGGACAGTACAACCAAGATAAGTACCCAATTTCTCTTTCAAATTAGTGGAGAAATGCTGGTTTTTCTGAAGCGTCATCCAGACTGGTTCAGTTGCCTAATTACTTTACACTGAGATTGCAAGGGGCAAATAAGATAGATTCATTAACATAAAAAAAGCTGTTGGCACTATCATCACATTTTGCTCAGCATTCAAGTAGTCAGCTCATCTGCAAAGCAGGAAAGATGATCTCTAGGCTCCCCTTAGTGTGGGCAACCAGATCCCAAATTTTTCACAGACTGTTTAACTACAAGCTCACAAAGTGTTTTGTGCAAACACACTTTATCACAGTTCCTCATCCAAAGTCCATTTTCAGTCTTTATCTAATGACAACTTAATGTAAAAGGCACCATTTTGGAAGTTCACCACTACTCCTCCTACTCTGAATCCTGTCTATAATCGAATTTCCAACTTTCTCTAGGAGGGTTAGTGGCTTTTTACTTAAGTGAACAGTGTCAGTGGCTGTCTACTGGTGTGAGGACTGCAGCAGAGCTCTCAATGGCAGATTGATTCTTACCTTCTCAGAATATACACTTCCAAATATCCTTGGGAAATCAAAGTTGGGTAACCTGGCTAAGTGGGACACCAATTAAATTTAGTAGGCTGATGAGATTTCTGAGTTTTCGTCACCAAAATCTTACCTTGTCCAGGATTTCTGAAAACAGATATGCACCATTAGAGAGTGTGGTAGAGCCTAGAAAGACAAACTAGTCCAAAACAGCCTGGTCAAAAGAAATTCAACGTTTACATAGGCTGCAGCTGTGTTGTTGCCCACACAACATGACATAACTATTGCTTGTTAAATTAATATTCCAGTTTGTGAAACTAGACAGAGTTAGTAGCCCCTGTTGCAGGCCATTTGTACATTTACAAAGCAATTAAGAAAATGAACAGAAAAAAATCTAACTCTGAAAATTGAAACACAAATCTAGCTGCAATCACTACAGAAGAAATGCAGATTCAACAGTTTCCTTCCATTAGTATGCCAGGAATTGGCTCATAAGAGAAAATCTCTTGGATTCCTGCTGATTGTCTAATGTTAGTTATAACTAAAATGTAACTGTATTTGATGCAAATTATTATTGCATCTAAACTGCAAGTAAAAATATGTTAAACAGGCTTCTAATTCACCAACAACCAATGAAAATGCTGTTATTTTAAGATATTATTGCTAGGAACATGTAAAGTGTGTTTAAGGAATATTCTATTTGTACTTGCAGTGTTTTTATGGTAGGAAATAAAATAAAATGTAGTTTCAGTTATTAAATAAAAAATATAATTTATATATTTAAGAGCTTCATAGGGCTTAGCGATAACAGAAGAGATGTAACCATTATTCATGGATCACTTGCAATTTTTGTGTTTTGCCCTTGTTGTAGTTCAATAACAGAAGTCATTATTTGAAGATAATGTGTAGGACATCTCTTGAAATTCAGGTAAGAGTTGAGATAGAGCATTCAGAGGTCTGAAACATGCTACTGCGGTCTGCAATTGTAGACATCCAGAAATATATCAGAAGCTATTTTAAATTCATTTAGGCCTGAGCCAGGTTAAAGATAGAAACATATTATGGGCCTGGTACAAACAATTTGGTTTTGGGGGTATGCTAGGTTAACTTGGGGGAGGCTTGGGTTCAAGACTTCCCTTTGCTACGCTAGCCCAGCATGAAATATAGGTTCTCCAGTAGTTCAGTAGCTTACTCTGGAGTTAGGACTTTCAATCACTAGACATTTGAATGTGTAATGTTTGAGGTGAACACTTCAGGTGAAAATACTAAGTGCCAATTAAATTATCTTTAAAAAATTTTCTACAGTTCTAATTGTATATGTCCAAGTCTCTGAATCTCAGTAGAGTCTTATATATATGGGTTTTGACCACACCGTTGCCCACCTTCAACAGGAAGGATAGAGGTCCCTAAAGTAGGATCTCCTACTCTAATTTAGCCATTCTGATTATTGTAGTAGATGAGGCATGCTGGGGAACATTTCCAAGCACTCAAGTCAACTGGCAGGGAGCAGCTCATGTCTCTGCTAGGAAGTTCTTGTGGCTGAAGGGCACTGGCCATACCACATTGATCTATAGGACACTGACTGTGGAACTTTCCCAGGAGCTGTTTGGGAAAGACTGCCTGACATAGGACAGGTGTGTACCAAGGGCCAGTCCAGCTGCATCAGGCAGCAGTTGGGAATTTTCCTGGAAGATATTTCACCTACTAGTTTAGCTGTACCTTCACATGTTTATGCTTTGGCCGTAAGGAGAACCAAAGTATGTTTCTACATGTGCGTTTCAGGCTGTGAAGTGTAGAGGAATTTCTTGTGGAGCGTGGGCATGTGAGCAATCCAGCCTTTGCAGCTGAGGCCTGAGTTTGAAGGACATAGACCAAGGCAACAGAAGAGAAAGAAGATTAATCGTAAAGAACTCCCGGATACTGACTTAAGATATATGGGCTGAGCTATGTTGCAATTGTAGAGGCATGAAAAATATGTGCTACCAATTAGAAATTGTTGTTAGGTACGTGATTTGCACAATGTAACCAATAGTGGAATAGCTTACTGCATGATATGCCAAAGAGAATATAAAAGAGCGATATTTTGCTAAATAAACGGCTTTCACTTGATCACATTGATCATGGCATGATTGACCCGAGCTCCTGCAGTGAAGCACTAAGATGCTAAGGCAGTGAGGGCTGAATGGTTGCACAAGAAAACTGCCTATCTTCGCAGGACTATCCCTGAATGTGGGCCTTGATCTTAGATCTGGATGTAAGACTTCAGACTATTCAATATTCTTCTGCCTCATACAACAGATGTGAAAACTACCTTGGTGACAGGGAGACAGGACTGTTGGCTGCTGAGCTGTGTCTTAAGCATTAATGCAAGTGACAAATCTCAGGCCCTGTCCATGGGAGATGACCTGTCATTTACTACATGATCTGATGGGTGGGCAGGACCTGTCTGTGCCTTCCTTTCAAAGAAAAATCTTGTCATTCTACCTACTTAGCATCCTAGATAGACTGGTCAACTATCACCATTGCTAGAGACATTAAATATAGACCACTGGTAGGTCACTGGCATGTCTTGAATAGTATCCTTTTTGACGGAAATATTTTGTTATTTCTAGAGTACTCAATTTCTCTTTCATTTTCCACATTTCTTGTATACAAATATAGTATAGCATTTGAGTCTTGAGGTCATGTGACAGTGTCTCAGAAGCACAGGACTAAGAAATTAATTATTTACAACACATTTTAAGGTATTGATTATTTCAGGTTTAATCTTTGGCATAAAAAGAAAAAAAACATTTATTAGCTGATTATAATTCAGTAATTGGAATCTAGCATATCTTTTGTTTCACAATAAATATTTAATCTTTAGTCCTTCAGCACTGTTTTGTTTACTAAAGTATCTTGTTGATGATGATAACCTACAACTGTTTCTGCAGTGTCTAGGTACACAGTGGAAATCTTTGCTATCTCTTGATAAAGAAGTTTGTATGAGTTCAAAAGATACTAGACAAATGCATGAAAGAAAAGTCCACAGGCTCTTAAGCACAGAGATATGACATCTTTAGTGAAGAAATCCCCAGAGTATAGGTTGCTGGAACCTTGGAAAATGTACTGGGAAAGTTTTGTATTACAGTCACAATGTTCATATATTTTTCTTTAAGCCTTCAACAGGATATTAGACTAGCTCAGGTATGATCATCTATGTCAAGTGTAGAGCACTTGAGACATATATATATATACATGATTAGGTCCTTTTTGAACGAATGTTGGGATCAAATACTTTGCTAGTGTAAGTGAGTGCAATTATACTAAAGCTGTATTCACTCAAGCCAGAATGTAATTTGGATTTTAACTCATGAAAGGTGCTAAACTGGCAACAGGAAATTTTTCACCTGTACAGGTCAAGAGTAAGCTAAAGGATGGGCAAAAGACTATAGGTTAGGCACTGACCTCTAGTACAACAGCTAAAACTCACAGAACAGAAGCTCTGTTTGCACTGTGACCATCTGCAGCCCATCAAGCTACTCACAAATGGAACAATTTTTATATCATAATGGTTTATGTCTCCTGTTTCTTGAATGATATGTAGGTCATTTTTAGATAAATGAGGAAAAGTCTGCATTCCATTAACTACTGTCACTACATAAAAACCAGCAAATACTTTAAGTTGGTGGTGTAGTTGAAGCTAGTCATTACCTGACCAACATTTTGTCACACTCATGAGACTGAGGCATTCACAAGGAAGATAAGAGAAATTCCAGGTCATAAAAAGATGCTTTTCTGTTTTTTCATGTCATTTTTTAAGAGTAATTGAGTTTTGAATTTTCTCCAAATCAACTAAAAAACATTTTAATTGAATGGTTGGGTTTGATATTGCACAGTCTTGTAATAAATGTTTAGTCCAGTGTCCTGGTTCGGACAGGACAAGGTTAATTTGGTGCAGCCAGGTTATTCTATACCATGCTGACATCCTGCCCTGGGGCCAGTTCTGGGTTCCGTGGGCAGCTTGAATTGTACGGCTGATCCGGTGGGGTCTGTCTGTTTGTTCATACGGTATTGCTTAGTTTTGTACATTGTAGTTCTTACTGTACTTACAACTACTCAACTGTAGCTGTTACCGCAATTGTTTCTTATGTGTCACTGTATTAAACTCTCCTTATCTCAACTCAAAAAGGCATTTTAAAACTCTTTTGTTTGCGGTGGCGGGGGGGCAGCCACAGCACCCACATGGTTTGGCAGCTGGGACTGAATTACTGCAACTTTACTAAACCACTACATCCAGGCATTGTCAAAAAGAAATTAAGTGGAAGAGAACAATACATTTCCATACACTGCTGTAACAATCTGGAGAGAAACCAAACCAGAAATTAAAAGGTGAATGTGATATTTATATATTCCAATGCAAAAGGACCCTTTTAGAATATTAATGAAAAATAAAACCCTCTGCAAAACCTAAATACCTTAAAAAAAGAGGTCACCAAAAATTATTCATACTTTTCAGCTTTCCAGCCTCGCATAGCCCAAACTGATGCAGCAATAGGGAAAAAAACAAAAGATCCTTGATAGAATTTTAAAAGCTCACGTACCATAGATTGACTAGGAAGGGGTGCTCCAGGCCTTGCATTATCTGTAGCTCCCGAAAAACATTTCGAACTTCATCTCTCTCAATGCACTTCTGTTTATTCATATATTTCATGGCATACATTTTCTTGGTGTCTCTTTTCTGTACAATGCACACCTAATTGACAGCAAAGCAGAAGAAAATATTTGACATCTACAGAAAGGAAACTCAGTTGTGACTTTGAAAAAAAGAAGCCTTTGATGATATTTCAATAATCCAGATTTGGATACTACAACCTAGGAACACCTTCAGAAAGTCCACACGACAGCTATGCATTCTTTGTAATAGACTGCAAACAATAAATTAGCAAAAGAACACCCCACCCATAAATAAGAAGAAATGGGGACCCAGAAGTGTGACATAACTTTCAGAAGTTACACAGTAAAGTTCTGAGGAAAGCACTTCAACTGCTATTTCATTAGTCACAGAAATTACTGCCTCCTGCCTAGAAAAGTGCACAATCATAATCCTCATTCCCGCAAGTCAATACGTACATCTTGATTACTACATCATAAACATAGTCAACATTCACAAGGCTCAATATTTCATCTAAATATCAGAATTATGCTCCCTTAATTATTGCTGAAAAGAAAAAGAATTTTTGTGCAGAGATTCATCACAATATTTCTGAAGTCACAAGAGACTATTACAATGATTTAGCCTCTGGCAGTAAATTTCTTTGCTTTAACTTTGTTTTAAAATCATTTGGTAAATGCAAGAAGAAAATCTTAGTCAAGAGAACTCCCGTGTAAGGCCTGTATTGTTTTTTATTATGGTAGTTTACCTTGTGAATGAATCTGGAGATTGTCACCAGCACCATAAGCACAAACTATAATTTTAAATATGACTTCTGAAAACACAGGAATAAAAGATTGTTCTGTGCCTTATCCTCAAAGCTGATGTAAATTGTTCTGTGTCTTATCCCCAAAGCTGATGTAAATCTCATCTTCATAACAGCCATACACACACACATAAAGCAAAATTATATGCTCAATAGACTTTTGCTCTGAAGGATTTTTCTGTGAATTGATCAGTACTTTTTAAAGTGACATTCCTAGTGTGTCTTCACACCCAAGAAAATATTAGTTGAAAATATTATTTTGGTGTAATATTTATATTACTGATACAGCCATAGGATACAATCAGAATTTTCTGTCATTAGGACCTATATAGACTGGAAGTGTCTTGTTGAGATATCGCTGTAGTCTCTTAATTCAAGCATATTCTGGATTTGTTTAGGGGGCCATTGTTATTTTATATATATATTTATGTACATACACACACTGCCATACTATACACACATAACATTTTAGTATACACATAGAGTATACACATATAAAAGTAGTGCTCAGAGATCAAATTAGAACATGGTGCCAAGCAAAAATATATCCTTTGGTTTTGAGTTGTATTTTAAGGAACTTGTGTGCTCAAAATTCACAAATGATCTGAAGAAACGAATAAAACTTCCCACAGCCCAAACCTCTGACCTTAACAAGGTGTCATCTGGATTCTAGACCTGATGATGAACCACCAGTCCCAGAGTGAGGACCCTAGAGAGACCTACTGTATGGTCATTTATTTCTTAAACACAGAGGAAAGGCTCCAGGAGCGTACAATCAGCTTATTTTACTTCCCCTACCTGTTTCCAGTCCCTGAAAGAGGAACTGGGCCAGTGAAACCAAATCACATTTATTTCTCTGTAACTCTATTTCCATTAAGCATGTCCTTGAGCTCAAATCTACTCTAAAGGAGTTAATAGAGTATTTTTAACCTATAATGATAAGGTGTGATTAAGCAGAGTTTCTAATTACCTTTCCTATTATCAGGAGATGTCCTGCTAATTAAGTAAAACATGGACGGCAATGTTTTGTCTTGAGCCCCTAACTGTTGCACAATGGTGAGACCTGAATTTTTGTTTCATTTTCTTCTTTAGGCTGTTATGGAAAGTCTGAATGTTGGTGATGCCCCTAAGATAACTAAAGGTCCATACTTACATGGAAAGAACCAGGCTATGGAACAATAGGGAATTGGAGTTGGTCATTTGGGGGAAGAAGAGGTAGCAGGTGGAGTTGAACTGAAATGGAGGGATGGAAATGAATTGTTCAAGCTTCCACAGGTTCTTCAGAAGTATAAGCAGACTTTGGAAGGGCAATTCCTGACATGACATCTGAGATTATGAAGACACTCCAATTTAGTGAATCACATTATAAAATACAATGTTTATGGATTTTGGCTGACAACCTAAGTCTAGAAGTTCATCCACTGACATGAATTTGCAGCATGATTTTTATATGAAATTTGGCCAAGGCAGAGAAGTTTGCAGAAATCTCCTACTCCATTACATAAAAAGCCTCCCTATTCCACCACTGACTAGTGAGATTGCTGAGAGAATGGAGTTTTACTCAGCTGAGAGTTACAGGTTTGACCAATGTGGCAAACCAGGGTCATATAGAGCACCTAAATATGTAATGTAAACAGGTTTTGAAACACTGCTGTGGCTCCAGAAGGCACTTTGTGATCTCACCTGCCAGTAAAGACAAGGGTATTCAGCACAGTGGAAACAGACCTTCTGTTGTTACTAGAAGCTTGCCTAGCATGCAGCTTTACTGCAGGATGATAGTAAATATTTTCTAGTAAAATGTACCTACACACACCTTTTAAAATGGTTTCAAAATCAATAGGATTTTAATGAATATACTAAAGCTACTTCTTACTAAAAATCAGGGAATATATTGCACTCACATTGATATTATTGTGAAAAACACTGGACATTGCTATGACAGCACTGAATTGTAGTGGTGATTCTCCCTGACATTTCTACCTGCTGGCTGTCAGCTCTTCGTCTGAGCAGGACATCAATGGGCTAAAACTTTTCCACTACTGCAGGAAAGAAAGGAAAAGCCCTCGAGCTCTCCTCACATGTGCAGTCTTAATGGAAGATATTCAAATTGGATTTTTTTGTTTATGGTTTAAATTCTTTCCAAAGAAGTAATTTTAAAATAGAGACAGGTGCTCTGGCACCTCAACAAACAAATTCTGTGATGACTCATTGTAGAAGTCAGTGCAGAACTGCCTTATTTACACATATCAGTATGGAAGGCTGTCATGCTCACATTACTAAAACATCCTCTCTCAATTTTTCTGTGAATATCATTTACCAAAGCCCAGACAGTGCTCTGCTCAAACTGATATCACTGCTTCACCAGTCTCTATAGGTGATGTTTCAAACCAGGTATGTGTCATGAACTCAATAGCCATCCAGCTTCACAGTCAGCAGATAGTGACAAACACACCCATCTCCACCTAAGATATGGGTCTAAATAGGTCCAGTGGACCATGTCTAGGGGGATGGTTTCTTTTCTAAAGTCCCTCTAAAGAAACTATAGATTACTATCTTGAATGTAGGCATCTGTGTTGTACGAGTTTAAAGGTAGGCAATATAAATCCCTATTAATTTTCTTTCGAGTTATATTTCAGGCTATATTAAAAGTCTCTTGTGAAAATACTCCCTTTCTAATGAGGACTTTTCTGCATGTCTTAGCTGTTATCAGAGGGTTGTATCTTTTTTAAACCTGGGAGGAGGTAGCAATGAATTGCCTTCAGAAATTTGAAAGAAATTTGGCCAGAGTGTGACACAGAGTCACTCTCCTTTCGAATCAGGGGAAGAAAGCCAATAGATTATGACTCCAGGGGTAAACTTCATTTTTCAGGAGAAACATATGCTATGGTGCACTTCTAGGCTACCTTCTCAGATTTCCTCTGATTTCACATGAAAAACATAGAGCACCTACAGATTGAGTTTGATCTTCTGATTAATAGGTCACACAGCCAATGAGACTGCTATGGGTGACAAAGTGCCCTATGGGCTATTGCAGAGCTAGGTAAACTAAGTAAGAGAGCTATGTTGAGTAAAACTGGGGCAGATTTTGCTCGTGGTTTACTGCAGGAAGTTGCATAACGCCGTGTTGGCTGAGCAGTCAGAGATAGCTTCAGAGAAGCTCTTCCTAAAGCAAAAGATGGAGATGGCTGAAAAGTCTGACTTGCTGCAAAACACAGATTGCTCCTGTTTCCCACTAATTTCAAGACTTCTAGCTGCCATGTGCTTGGTCCAGAAACAACAGGAGGGAGCAGCAGCATTTAGTCTCAATAAAGCCATTTTGGTCTGAGCTTGGTACATGAGTGCTTAGACTTTTCAACCTACTTCATGATATGGTTTCATGACAGGTCATAAAAAATGAGAGATGCAAAACTGCAGTTAGAGAAAGCTCATCTATGCAAGGTCACTGTTAGGTGGAGATCTGGCAGCTGGAGGGCACATCTTGGCTGTGCTCCTGTATCATAATCTCATGCCTCAAGTATATCAGGTCAATAGATCAGATGGGGTACCCATAGCCACCGAGAGTAATCACAGCCCACCAGAGGGGCTGTGGCAGTGCATGGGCAGATGATACTCATCTAAATGGAGGCGACTGCAAGACAGAAATCAGCTATATGTTTCACACTCTATGTAGAAACTGTCAAACCTGCTATGAAGCATTTGCCTGAAACACTGCTAGCTTGTCTGTTCTTACCCACATACTCTGCAGAAGTAATGCTTGTAGTCTCAGCCTACAAGCAGAGTTGAAAAGATTTACTCAAAGAGACTGGAGAATGGATGTAATAAGTTTGACTTTACACTGCCATGGAATTTCCTTGAAATAAGGGGATTTATTCCCAGATTCCCCTGAGCAAACCATGACAGCTGGAGCAGGGGCTAAGCATCTGCTTAGTATCCTTTCATATTAACTCAAGCTGAAAAAATAGGTGGTTATACTGTCAAACAATATTAATATTCTGCAGTTGTGCATTATGTTGCTTTTAGGATAGCAGCATATTTTTTCTAAAATACTTTGCATATTATTTATTAAAGTGCCCTCAATGAGTGCAGACGTGATTCTGGGCTCCCATCTGTTTTACACGAATGTAGTTTCAATTACTTCAGCAGCAGAAGTCACCAAATTAAACAGAATTGTCCTGCATCTCAGCGTCTTAGACAAATAGGAGAGTTTGCACATTGAAATCATAATCTGAATTTAATTTAAGGAGGTCAGATTGTTCAATATACCTGCTCTCATGAACAGAGGACTTGAGGAAAATTGGTACTCCAATATCCCTGAAAACTAGCTGATGCACCTGAATACAAATTATTTTGTGGCAGTAAGCTTGCAATTATATGGCTACTGTTGCAGTAAGGAACAATGATCATTCTTGTATTTCACTCTGAGTCAGTTTTGTACTTATTGGATGATCTGCAAATATATTAATTTTTTTGCAATATTTTGTTTGATAAGAATGATGGCTCTACTCATAACTACGTGGAAAAAATTAGCCACATTAAACATGAGAGAGCACTCTTAAAGTATTATGTATCATAAAGAAATAGCTACTTAGACTAGTATTCTGTATTTTTGGTTTGAGTATTTTAAATTGTCTACTTCTGAATTCACTTAGAAGGCAAATATTAAATATATGACTAAAAACAGTTTCAACAAAATTTCTGGCCTAGCCCATTTCAAATGTATTTGGAAATACTAATGTCTGGAACATGACAAGCATAACTAGCTTAAAGATCTTACCAAAAAAAAGGAGAAAAAAAATTAAATGTTTCCCATTGCATATAAGGCACTAAAGCATAGGCAAAAAGTTGCCTTCATCTACCTAGCAAAGCAAGGTCTCTGAAGCCAACAAGGCTACTTTTGGAGTTAATGCCACATACCTTGCTTGAGTACCACTGTCACCCTTGCAGCAGCTCATAGGTCTGTACCAGTACCTGTATGTACAGATACATATGCTGGCAATGTATACATGGGCTCGGGAGTGGGGCAAGTATTCACTGAGTGGTCACACAACAGTCTGACACAGCTTGCATATCACTTGGCTTGAACAAAAGGACCACTGACCTCACAGAATCTGTGGCTGCGATGGTCCGATGCAGGCTCAGAGCTCAACTTCTTCATCTCTGACCCTTACCAGGGTGCAACCTGAGCTCTGAAAGAACACCTTTGGTCTGTTTTTTTCCAAAAAGAAGAGCATGCTCCTTGTTTCTCCTCTCTCCAAATCCATTTCCTACACTCCTCACCACTCCTGTGATCTATCTTCACTTTTTCTGGGGAAGATGCTACAGTGTGTACAAAACTGCACCTGCTCTTAATATGCCCCTAAGAAACATCATGTTCTGAGGCAGAGGCTTAAAACAGGTGGCTACTTCTCAGAAAAGACAAGCTCTTGAGATAGAAAGCATTTGATACCAAATGGCCTAGGAATTCCTGTAACAGCAAATGTTGCTATTGTGAATTGAAAATGCCAAAGGAAAAGGCAGAGAGCTGCTTTCTGAAGCCAGCTGGAAGGGGCAGAAAGTTGCTGCTGAAGCAGTCAGCCCTGACAGAATAGGTAAGGTGCTGAGGATCACCTTGAACTCTGTGCACAAGAGCGAGCTGAGCTGCGCAGAGTCTCTGCCATATCAGATACCTCCTGCAGCAATATCCTGCAGAGGCCTAAGGTTGCTGTAGCAACAACAGCAATTTAAGAAATATTGAGAGAGAGAGAGCAACTGTACCAACTGCAATGACATAAAAAAGTAGAGCATGTCTTAAAACATCCTACTGCTCTCAGAAAACAAAAACGGCCACAAAGCAGCCATAAAGGAAGAAGGCAGTTTTAGGAAGGTGTGATACTGAACATGGTGTTACACGTTGCAGGATGCTAGAGCACAATAGACCTCAAACAGTAAACATCAAGTCAATAGAGATTAGAAGTCTTCCATCATTTCTTGGCATTTTATGCTGCCAGGTACTTCCAAAAGGACAGTAATAGGAAAAGTTTCCAGCAATGAGGCTTCTAAATAAACAATAAAGGCAAGGCTGACTCACAGAGAAAGACACTTCAAACAGTGACTGATTTGCCACATTGTGCTTTTGGATATGGTATAATAGGTCATTTTAAAATGGCTTTCTTTTGTTTTCCTTGTCTGTGGAAGGAAAACCAAGATGATTGGTCAGAACCTTGCATTTGCTTGGGAAAAATAAGCCTGTTCTGCCAAGGACTCTTCTGTTGCATTTGACAGCTGCAAAATAAAGGTTTAAGTTTAGAGAGGACTTATGCATAAGTCCTTTCTTGCATAAAACTTGTTCTCTCAGGCTCTATTCCCACCCATATATATATATATATTCTTCACCAAGAAGATATATACAACACTGCAGCCATATGAACCTGTAAGAAAATTTGTTGTTTCTAGATAGATCATGGAAATATTCAATAATTTCCTGAATGTCATGAGAAGAGTGGATCAAACAACAACCAACAAGCCTTCAAAAGGCATTTAGACTTCTTTTATTTTCCTGCATGATGTTGAAGGGTGAGGGGGGCCCCCTTGAAAAGGCAGAGACAGTAGAGATGTGAATTGGGAATCTTTGAAGAAAGAGAGGTGCAGGCGATCTTTGTGATGGCCAGCATGATGCTGTACCTAACTTGCACTCTGAACCTCTACTTAGTTTGACATGATATTCCATCACTGTGTTATTATAATAAACAGCCAATCCCTTAAAAATCAGTGCAATTGCACTAGCAGCATATTCTTCTATTGACCTCAGACAGGGTTTCTTTCGGAAACTACTGACCCAAGTAAGGACCATGCCAAAAAGGACCATGCTGTTCTCTGAGACGTATTTCAGGCTTATGTAAAATGAAAGTCATTTTTCTGTGTGGAAGGCTAAGATCTAGCAAAATCCTGTATGCGTGTGCTTAATGTCTAACTACAGAGGTAGCTGACCAACACTCCGCTGGCGTATATTCAACAATCATTTAAATCAAGACCTAGATATCTATTGCTTGGTCAGTTACTGAAGTTATATTTCACCTTCAAATGTATTCCTGCGAGTAACTGTTTCTAATATTTTTATAATACCATTTTCTCTGACTGCATGGCCTTGTATTTACCCATAGTAAAATTTAAAACCTTGTCATAGTCTTTATTATAAGAAAGAAATGTCATCTACTCATATGTAAATAAACCATTAATCTTCTCCATTTCAGCAAAAGCCTGTTGAATTCAACAAACATTTACTCAATGACCATAATTACAGTGTGTGTCTGTTTAACAGTCCCAAGTCTATTGAATCTATGTAAAGTGGCTTTAAAATACTGCAATTATCTTAAAGACACAAATAAGTGCAGAGAGTTAAGAATAAGACCGCTCTAGTGGACTATCTAAAACAGTAGTCTGCTCCTACTTTTATGTTTGGTTTTCTTTTGGGGACTAAATTTGGGGTTTTTTTTTTCTTTGGATTTCTAAATTCTGTTAATCCCCATTTGGGAGACTTAATTACTATAATCATTTTTATTCAATTAATTTTAGTGAATGTATTGTAATAGAAATAATTCGGTGAATAGTCAGAGTTATACTCATCAGATGTCTTTAAGAAGGAAAAGGCTACAAAAACTATGTTTCTTGCTCCTAGTCTAATCAGCTCACACCAGAAATACACAAAGAAATTCTCTATTAGATTTTTAACTGCTAAAAGTAATGATTCTTACCTTTCCGAAACTCCCTTTCCCAATAGCTCGCAATATTTGAAAGTGGTCAAAGTTAACTGCAAAATAAAGGAGAGAAGAAAGGAAAAAGAGTTTGTAGACTGCCAAGTCAGAGTCAGAAATCAGGTAAGAGGAGAAATGACAGTGTTTCCAAGTAATGTCATTTTACCATGTGGTATTTACTTTTTCTCTTTAAACACCAAATGTATCTAACAGCAAAGAGGAGGTTTACTTTAAAAGATGCTCCATTAATTTTATCTATCAACTCATCTTGGCCCAATGCCTCCAGTGCCCGGTATCTGCAAAAAGAAACATGCCTATATCCTGACCAGGTAACAAGACACTAAGTTTTAGCCATTAGCAAAAACCCCTCAGCATTTTCCAGAACGACTGAGATCTGTTAAAAAGGTACTGAATAATTCAGATAAGTGATGCCATCTGCTTCCAGATATGTAGTAATATAAAGATAGTACTGTTACAGTAATCACTCTGCAGGATAATTCCCATATTCTGTTACAGTGATGGAGGCTTGTCCCATCATGGCAGGATCAATCCTGTTGAATTTTGCCACCTTAACACAATACATAACTTTAATATTGTAAGACTATTTCATAGATGTATCATAAGTTTGTTTTGTGAAATTTTATTTTAGCCTGGTGGTAGAAAGAATTTTCTCCTGCTTCATGAAAATCTGTCAGTACAGTCTCTCCTAGACACTGAAGTGGTTTGTTGTGATGGTGAGTGAGAGATTTCATTCTCAGAAATGTCATTATTGTTAGTGTTGCATGAGACTGAACACAACATGACCTTCAAATCTCTGGTTCATTGGTAAGGCTGGTGGTTTAAAAAAAATCCAACAACATCCTGAACAAAATTGATAGGGAGCCACTGAAACACAAACATGACAATGTGTGATACGGTTTTTACAGTCACTTGTCAGAAAAGAATCACACTTACAGCTTAACTCAGTGATCCACAGTTGACAAAGTTCAGTGCAACTTAATAGGATTTTTTAAAATTAAAACTTTCTTATATCCTGGCTTTGGTCATGTACCTCCACCTATGCCCCTGTTACTGGCCTAAGAGGAATCAGCAAAATCATGGAGACAGATTGTCACTGGAAAAATGTGGTAACATAAACAAACACAACAAAAATACGACAGACATCGTGACAAAGAAGAAAATCCTAGAAAAGTAATCATACTTTAAATATCTGTCAAATAATTTGAATCAGCTGAAGCTAAATACTTCAGAATACATCAGAAGTGGCAAGTTTGATATATATCAAAGTCTTCTTGCTGTTGCAGTAGTATCTCATTTACACTAATAATGCCACTTATAATGTATTTAGGCATGTGTTTATTTATGCTTGCTTACATTGTCTTCAAGGGAACATGGTTGCTCCTTTCATTAGCGCAGCTATAGCAACCACCTTCCTGGTAATTCCTGGAGACCAAATGAAATCCAGAGCTGACAGAGCTGAAAGCAGCAGACTCTAGTCTTCAGCAAACAAAGATGATAATTCTGAATATAGCAGTTTTAGGGTTTGGTTACTAAAATGAAAATGCGTAACCTTGCAAAGGATTTAAAAGCTGCTTGGAAATTGGAAAACAAATTTTGTGCTGAATCACATAAGACTTAAGGTTAACCAGATGCTTGAGAAACAAGACTGTCCACCAGCAGCTGGCAGCTGGGGTCTCAGCACACAGATTTTACCGGTGGAGCACTTTTTTGTAGTTCCTGTTTGTAAATACTGGTATGATGTGCAAAACAGTGAGTTTAGCAAAATCAGCTTCCACGCAGACTTATGTCAACTTAAATCTCGTTCCCGCAGTTATCCCTCATGAGCACATGCCCCTGAAGAGAGGATTTGAGAGCTTAATGACTGCTACCTTTAGGCTGATCCTTAAGTTTAAATAGGAATTCAACACAGCATTGAAAAGGTTCAAAACAATGTACTAATCTCATTCATTTTTTGACAGGGAAAATTCAGCATTTTCCCTCCAGCATGCTGTTGTCTGTGTCCCTCCCCTGCTTTCAAACTTTCTGATGTTTCCTGTTTATTCTACCTTTTTTTAAGAAACATGTTCCTTAAAGAAAGATTTGTTCAGTTTGTTCTTTACCTTGCAGTCATTAAACTGAAGCCAGTTCCCCAAAACAACTGGAAAACTATTAAAACACTCTGTAATTACCTAAATCTCAGTCGAGTCATATTTCAGGAAGACTTGACTATATTATTCTCCTGAAGCCTGTCTGGTTTTGAAATGCATCAGTTTGATGAATTATTTTGGTTTCATAAAACTAAGATTTAGCATTTATTTTTAGCTATGAGAAGGACATTTTTTTATTGTCCACATAATTTTATTTTATTTCTCTGTACTTCCTCCTTTAATGGTGCTTATTGCTCTGACCAACTAGAACTTTTTTTTTTTTAATTGGATTTAATGGTAAATTTGACTTCCATAGAGAGAAATTATTAAATGAGGCATTAGACTGTGGAATTTAAGGTGGATTATTAGTAAGTCAAATAAGTGTTTAAAAAACACAGCCACAACAATTTATCAAATTTTCTCAATTTTTATGTTTAACAAATAGAAAGTGGGATGTTACACTTTCAGATCGTCGTTTTCTTTCACTGTCCCATAAGCCTTTTCTTAAATCAAGGTACAACTATTGCAACATATTTTATGCAAGAAAAAAGAAGGGTAATTTTGAGTGACTGGGGAAGTATGTAAACCGAGCCTGTATTTGAAACAAGCTAGGCTTGCAACCACTGTGGTCTTCTGGGAAGGGTTAATTCACCAAGGTGATACAGCTTGGTCTCTTTTGATCATTCAAACATACCCACAATGTTGTAGCTTCAAAAACTGAGGAAGTTCCTCCTTTAGGATGTCAGGAAAGGATAATAAAATTTAAAAAGTGATACCTTTGTAGTTGAGACTAATACCAAATTCAGCTGAGTAGAATGATGATGCTTTAAGCAACAGTCCCATTAACAACAGATCAGCCATGCAGAAGTCACGCTAGCATCACAGCCTTGATAAACAGTAAACGGTCAAGCTACGTTCACTGCCACCTTATTACTACAATAGTCATTCTTCTCAGATGTTTTCCTCAGGTGTTTTTAAACAAAACATTTAGCTTATTTTCTTCAGCACACTTTTTTTTAGGTTATGTATGTGCTTTTTCACCCTTTTGGTGAAAATTCAACACCACAGGGTCACCACTTATTCTGAGAAGAATTAGAGCTCACTACAACCTCTGGCATTTCCAATGTTTAAAATATTATCAAGATCAGACACTGTCATCTCCTCTTTGCAAGGAGGATAACACAAGTATTGTATTCTTGTCCTCTAAAACATGACATGTCTAACTCTTGTGGAGACTGGTGTTGTAGCTACTGACATTTTCTAGCACAAAGCCCTGCTGAGATAATGGTGTGGCTGGCAGAAGGACACTTTCTTCAGTAACAATAATATGACTATTATTCTTTTGAAAATAGCTTTCTTGGTATACTTTAATCACATGGAAAAAAATACATTTTCCAACTTTTTGAGCACTTTCATTTTAGTACCACACCATACTTCGGAGATCTTAGACATCAGCTCTGAATTTGAGACTTAGAGTATAGATGTTTTTCAGAAAACACAATTATTTTATGTTGTCTTCAGCTAATTTTTCATACAGGCAAGTTCACGGAATGAAACTGTGAGCATTAATAACAGTATGAGGTAGATTCCTTTCAGTTCCATTGAATTTCATCAAGTTGGAAAAATGAAGAAGTGTTATAATCTCCCACGTTCATCCCTAAAAAGTCACCATTAATTCAAAACTGAGAAGGATTATGGAATAAAACAATTATTTGGCAATAGATCAGCATTTATGGCATCTGTTGCATGATATGGTATTAGACTGACTGATGCCTGTTAATTTCAGCAATGAGATACATATGCATATAAATTATTTTATTTCTTTCAGTTTAGTCACACACAAATAAATCCTTAATTAAATCCATTGCACAGCTTCAATATACCTTACTTTTATTATTTTCATGGATCTGAATCAGCCTCATGTAGAGCTTTTTCCAATAGTTTGATCTTGAACTAATAAAAGCTTGGATGATGGCAATGGGATTCACAAGCTGAAGGAAAGGTTGCATCCTATGTGCTAGGAAAAGTAAAAAAAAATATGGTCCTAGCCATTGCAGACACTTCATCAAATATATTAATTTACACAAAACCAATCAGCAATATGTAGAAGGATGGCACAGTGGTTAGTGACCAACTTGTACAGAGAAGTCCCCTTACTGCCACAGCCCTCTCATGTTACTTTTGGCAAGTAACTTTAATATCTTCTGCCCGTTTGTAGAAATATGAATCATTACACCTCCAAGCAGCTGTAACATTAGGCACAGGAAGCAGTTTAGAGCTCAGATACACGAGAAATCAGGAGAGTAGCAACAGCCCATTCAGGCAATATTGCTTTATAAAAGCAATATAAAGATTGAAAGCTATTTTCTAAGTGTAAAAAAGTGTACAGCACTGCGGAAATGGAGGCACAGAAATCAGTAGATAATTGAGTCAAACCCCACACATCAAGTTGCCAATGAGCTAAGAACAGAACCTGGCTCCCACTTCAGACCACACCATTTCTCAGGCACATCTTTCCAACTGAGTATTGATCGAGCAGACTTTTGATATAAAACTTTCTAGTGAGAGATAAAACAAATATTTCTTGCTCCACTGGATAAAGTACACTTTGGGGAAAATATGCATATCACAGACTATTGGGTTTTCACAACCATGCTGCAAAAACACTGGATAGTTATAGTGGAAATGCCTATTCTTCTTTTTTAAAATCACTACTTTATATATAATTATATATGTTTAAACAATTATATATTTTACATGCATTCACCTCTGCTGCATCATTCATGAGTAGTACAGTGACTTGACCAAAAAAAAAATTACATTGGTGAAGATAATTGTTGTTGATTTATGGCATCACACAAGAACACACAATTTCTATCCTTTCATTTGAAATTTTGCTAATCTAAAATATTCTCATGTTACTCATCATTTGTTCAAGTGTAAATTACATCTAACTCAAGAGGCAATAGTTAGATTGGGTGGACTCTACATAAAGCTGGCATCTGTTGTTCTTACTGCAGCTGAGGAATATTTCTAGTGTATGTGATTAGTCCAAATACACTTGATAGCCATTACCTGAAAGAATTTTGTATCTTCAGTAGCAAATATCCAATCCAACATGATCAAAGCACAGGCATACACATGCTTTGCAGCATGTCCTGGTTCAGACAGGACAGGGTTAATTTGATGCAGCCAGGCTATTCTATACCATGCTGACATCCTGCCCTGGGGCCAGTTCTGGTTCCGATCGATCCACTCGGGACCATGTCTTTGTCTATGTGGTATTGCTTATTTGTACATTTCTTTTTCTCACTGTTGTTATTCCTGTTGTTGCCACGATTGTTTCTTGTGTGTCACTGTATTAAACCCTCCTTATCTCAACTCAAAAAGGCACTTTGAAACTCTCTTCTCTGTCCACGGTGGGGGAGGGCAGCGGCAAACGACCGCGTGGCAGCTGCGTGACTCGGGTGCCTGCAGAGCCCCGCCGTGGCTTTACTAAACTACCACACAGCGTAAAGAAAAAATTAGGGGTCTTTGAATTCAAGGAAAATTGGGAGAATTTGATAAGCTCAATCCAGACATTCTCCTTCTCTAGTTGAGTCCCACTGATCTATGTGGACTATCTGGCATAGCCAAAACCAGGGCATTAGGAGGTGTACAGTAAAGCCATATTTGTGACACAATGAGCATTTCAAGACAACTAGCTTCATTCTCACTGATCTCAACAGAAAACAGAAATTGTGGCCATCAGCCAAGAAAGATTTTTATTTAAGTCTAAGCACTGTCTTCGATGTTGCAGGTCTGTTTCAGGGTGTTTTAATGCTTTCTGCTTCTGTGGAAATCAGAAAAACAGAGTAATAACTAAATCAAATTTTTCTTCTAGATTTGTCCGGTATGGTTTGACCTGAAGCTTTATTGGACAGCACTATTGCAGTCTTTTCTAAGTGTCCATCTGCTTTTCAGATTCTTCAGACCTTCCCAGAGAAGAGTACAAGGCTGTGCTGATGGAACCTCAGCAGCTTTTAGCAGCCATCAAAGCTTGTTATAATTGTTACTGTACTTCCACACGAAGACACATGAGTAACCAAGTAGATGTAGTCATATATATTCAGTACTCACGATGGAGTCACCAGCTTGAATGAACACAGACAGGAAAAACACGAACAGTGCTTAAAAATTAGATTAAAGGGCATAAAATTGTTAGGGTAGTCATAAGGAATCACATTCCATCATGCTCTATTCATCGCAAGAGCACTACTGAAGAAAGATACTGCTTAAATTAAGTATGAAATGAATTTTTGTTGACAGAATGATAAAGCCAGGCACATCTTTGAGGTGAGCAAAGAATACCAAATCCGTATAGCTTCATTAGGTTTCTGAAGTGGAATGGGATATTCCTATATATTAATTCATCGGGGAACTTACTATTTCAAAACCGTTACATAACTGAAGGGCAAGAAAACAGTCATTTCAGAGCTGGTTTTATCTCAATGACAAAGCACGATGTTTTCTATCATTGTATTTAGGGGCTTGCATTTGAACTGCATTACAATATCTCAATTCTTTAGGCTTAATGAGAGGTTTAGTCTCAATATAAACTGCTTCTAATTATTATGTTAAGGATTTTTTATTATCCAGACTTTATTTGCAATTAGAAAGAATTTAAGATCTTTTTATGTCAAATTTCATTTTAAAAGCAGCTAATTTTGCTTTGAAATTTAAAATGCATTTGTGTATTATGATGTTTGCAGACAATGTGTGGAAAATGTAACTCCTGTCTCTTGGGAAGTTCTGATACTTGAATATTTGTTTACACTCACCAAAAAAAAAAAAAAAAAAAGGCTCTTAATGGAGCAAAATAACTGATTACTGATATGAAAATGTAATTTTCCTACTTTATCAATTCAACTAGATTATTTAATTTTGAACTGATATTTTTCCATTTTAAAATATCACAAGCAGATTACAACAATAATCAGCTTCTACCCTGCCGTAACTCCAGAAGTAGTTCAGAATAAAGTCCAGCTTATGGAAGGAAAGTTATACTTAATTTTTCCTTAAAATGAAATATTTCTGTATTATCAAGATGTTCGTTTCAGACTTCTTGATTGATCCAAAGTGGTGTCTTTCACAGTAGGTCAGTACTGTACTGTGCTTCCTTGTGATGATGACTATGTTCATCTATGAGATGAGGTTGTTGGCTGGACTGTATCTCCCATGTAGGTATACCCATAGCACTTGCATGGTGCACACTGTTCACTCAGAGATGGTGGTGGGTTGGATTATGGTAGGGATGAAGAGGTACAAGAATTGGATCTACAGAAGGGAATAGGAGTATCAGATTCCAATACCTTTGAAGAAATGCCATATCACAGAAATGTAGTCTAGCTTTCAACTGCCCTGAAATGAAATTAGTTTGAAAAGGTAAACTTCAACTCCATTCAATTTTTCAAAACCCGCTTTCTTTTCCGAGTGTAAGGCTTAATTTTTGTAAAGGAAAATAACACTGTGACTTGGCAAAAAGCTTAATTACCCATTAAAAAGTTATTCAGAGGAAAAGTGTGTTCTAAAAACCCCCAAACAGATTGACAGAGTTCGTTGCTATCTCCCATCTATGTCACCTTTCAAACACAACAAAGTGGAAGCCACCTCTTCCCTACCACAACTGGGGAGAAAACCCCAGTGTTATGATGTTGGGAAAGTATCACTGTATACCTCTCTTATTTCTATATTCTATCAATAAATAGCCAAAACCATCCATTAAAAAAGTGGGCTAAATAACATCTGCTGTCATGCATTACAGGAATTCTTATTTCCTTATGTTAATCCTCCTACAAGGTAGTATTTCACATGCAATTTAGCTATGTATCAAATTCACAGAATATTTAGATGATGCATGGCTTGCTCATCAAAAGCAGTGCCAACATCATAGCTTTCTACACTGCATTCAGTGAAATCCACCTCACATTTTATCACTGAAAGGGTGGGGGTTTTCCTATGTGGATGGGGAAATTTCTGAATGTGTTAGTTAAAATGAATGCTGGAAGAAGCTACAACAGCCTACCATTTTCCAAATCCTATAAAAAAAGACTAGAAGAATTTGGTGAATCAGCTAATAATTTACACTGTTAGAGAAACAGGTATGTGTTCCTACAACCAGAAATAAATTGAAATTCCAAAGAAAATTAATGTTTGAAAACAATCAAGCTGCTAAAGAAAAAAATGCTAGGACTGATTTTCAAAATTTTGCTTCCCTTTTAATTCTGTAAAAGAACACAGTTCCTTTTCTAATGTTATTCTGTAGAAGCTGTAAAAGAAATGCAAATTTAATTTTGCATTCAAAAGGAAACTGCAACTACTTGGTAAACA
This sequence comes from Eurystomus gularis, assembly GCA_013400335.1. Taxonomy (NCBI): domain Eukaryota; kingdom Metazoa; phylum Chordata; class Aves; order Coraciiformes; family Coraciidae; genus Eurystomus; species Eurystomus gularis. Next base: position 77,523 of record VZZY01014491.1, on the reverse strand, counting down.
AGAACCTGTTTGAACCCAAGATTAAATGAAAATTTCTCTCCAGAGCTGTTTACACTTCTAATAAGGCAAAATAAAATTATACTGCCATTAAAAACATCTAGTCTGAAAATTATAGCAAGCAGCTACCTGAAACCTGTAATACAAAGTTTGCTCCTTGGGTAAGTAGAACAAGCTGCAAATCATTACAGCTTTTCTTTGAGAGAAGTTTAAACTGAAACTACTGAGTGCCATCCCACAATCTCAAGACCTCTTCCAAGAAATTTGAGATACAAAAAAGTCATCCTGACACTTTGAGGAATGTGGGTGTCATCTTCTGTGAGCCACTGTGAGGGATTTACAGGTATCAGACTTGTCAACAAGCCATCAAAGTCAGCACAAAAAGTCCTATAGCTGTAAACTGCAGTAGGGTTTTGATTTAAGAACAGTGTCATTCATTTTTGCTGAAAGTCTACTGAAAGGTTGCCCTGTGGTAGCCTTCACCAAAAGCTCCAGGGACTGTAGGGGGTTTTATGATTGTTATCCCAGGGAAAAACAAAGTTTATTGCTCTTTGGAAGCTGTGGATATGCTTTGCCCTACAAGAATTTTAACACTGATTTGATTAAATGAGTTATTTCTTTCTGAAAGATGAGCACAAATGGGTGTTTAGTGGCATAGGTTCATTGTACTGATCAGAAGAGCTCCTGTGACTTCCTTTCTCTTCCACAATCCTTCTTGAGAGTAATAAAGAATAAAGTCAACTTTCTTGGCTTTATGCCTCTTTAAAACTAGTCCAAAATTTAACCATAAAAATTTGTAATTGGAAAGTTTAGTGTGCTGTCTCTGTGGTCTTCAGACAGGTTACTCTGCTTTAGAGGCATACACAGATACTCTGAGGGGGCTGAAAAAAGAGAGTAACAGAAAAGCAATTTTTTGCCTGCTATGGTTTGCTTGAGCAAATGTAGAAAGAGATGACAGGAAAAAACATATTCTTCTAAATAAATAATGTCAACTTGAAGGATAGAAAGCAATATGAAAGTTCTTGTCTTTTGATTAAGAATTTGATTTCAACTCAAACAAAAGCAAACAACAAATTATCTAGATTTCTCATCTTTTTGCTTTGTGCTTGCTTTCCATTTTGAGTCTTTTCACAGAAGGAAGTGAAAAAATTGCAATATAGAAAGGTCTTCACTGATCTCGGCTGAAATGAAAAATTTCCCAATATTGGTTCATGACAAATTTTGCTTTGCTATTATAGTTGCTCATCTGTGCCCATGTGGAGTGTGTGTGCATTTCTGATCGGTTTTATTGCTGAAATCAGAACATTTCAAGAAATATTACTTTTCATTTTTCCTTTACACAAGGAAAGATTTCTATTTTCAGACAGCCTAATAATGATAGGAAGTAGAAAATACTTCTATTTCTCAACATCAGGAGCATAACTTTGTATGGTTTAGAGCTTACACACACAACAAACTTCTCTCTAAGACCACCTCACCGACACTGTGTTTTAGCCCTTCTTTATTATTTATGGTCCTTACCACGTAATGCAATGACAAGAGCACATGGTCATCAGGGTAAAAGACCTGCTCTTTGAAAACCTGAAAAGAAAATGAGGCAATCACATGGACTCCATCTCTGGCACATTTCAGAAAGCAGGAGCAGGGAGGAGAGCAGGAGCATCATTTTTGGTGGCAGTATGGACATCCAGACTGGATTAAGATAAGCATAAACTCCTACTTTGTTAGAAGTCTAGTTTCAAGGGCAGTAGAATGGGATAATCATCTTCATAGGAGTTACAGTACTATTTAGAACAGTATTTCTGTATTTCACAGAAATTATTTTAAATCAAAGTAGAGATTAAACTCTGATCCCTGTCCCATTAAAATATCCTGACTCTAATACTTGCATTTTCTCCTCATGCATAAGTGAGTACATGCAATAAAGTTAAAACCAAATTTCAAATTATCTGCCTAGTAGGTCTTTTGACTTAGATGGGAATCCCAGGAAGGCAACCATTTAGCCTTTGGAAAACAAGTAGGAGTAATAATAAACATCCTGTATCAGGAAGATTTAAGCTAATACAACTGCTATTATTTGAAGGCAAAGTTACTCATTTAAATTAATTTTAAGTTGTTTCTTATTAGTAAACCAAAAAAAAAGGTCAATTAAAGCCAGCAGAGGTAGGTAGACAATACAAGGAACACGAAATATGTGTTATCATTGTAGAATGTCAGCTGGACAACCTAGTAGGGATTAACTCCAAGTTGATAGAATGTCCTCATGGGCAGTGCAGTGTGAAACAGCACAGAATGACTACCTGCTTAATATCACCATTGATGATCTGATCTGCACAGAGGATTATGTATTTTGCTTGTCTTTTGGGGGGATAATTTAAGGTCTTCAGAAACTGCAATGATGACTAATGGTATAGGCACTAACCAAGGTGAAGCTCCCTTGACAGGTACCTAAGATTTAAAATAGGTTGAGACAGCTTGAAAGGAGAGAAGAAACAAAATAGTGGCAAGCAAGAAAGGAGCCTAATCCTGCAAAAAGACAATTCCATTTATAATAATTCCTGCTCCAGGGTATCACCTAAACCAAAATTCATCAACAAGTTCAAAAAGGATTAGAACTACAACATAGTGCAGATTCTAAGTGAGGAGGACACTTAGACTGTGACTAAGAAGTGATAGCTCTGCACAGTCAACCCCTTGAAGGGAAATCACAGATGAGACATTTTTCAATGCTACTTCCACATCCATGAAGGTAGAGAGGCACTCGTCTGCTTTATCTGAAAATAGTAACGTGGTACCATAGACTAAGAGCAAGAACCTGAGTGCTGATGATGGTCCATCAGCCTAGATGGTCTTGATTACGTGGGTCAGTTTAGTGTAATCTTTCAGCAGCATTATTTTGAAGTAACGCTTCTCAACATTTCATTGGTCTTCTGTTAATCTGACTGGTTAATCATCCACACATTAAGCTAAAAAGATAATTTGACTTCAAATGCAGGGGTTTTCACTTTTAGGTAACAGAAAAATGAAAGGAATTTGCACTGCTAATTCTACTACTATTTTTTAACAAGCAGCAAATAGCCACAGATTGTTGTGAAAAGCCTGTAAAGACTGATCAGGGATTTTACATATTGGTGTGCAATGGTGCTATGAAAAATATCACCAGAAGTCAGATGTTCCTCAGGATGGACTGGAATGTTATAAAAATTCTCTTCTTTGCTACATAGCCATCATTGGCGTCTGTCAATGACTAGAGCCTGCCTGGGTTGCCACACAAGCCTAAAGGCCAGAAAAGGTTTGGTGGTAGCTGGAAACAGTTAACGCATTAGTGTTGTGGAGATGTCCAGCTCTTGTGCACAGGATGTATTTGACTGGCACATGATTCTCCAGTTAGCCTGGCAATGAAGCTACTCTCATGAAGAACTGAAATTACTAAGTTATTATTAGGTTTGGTGCATTGGATAATAATGCAACTGACGTAAGTTCATAGCCCTGACCTCATTGCTACATGAAAATGATTAGCATTTAGTTAGGCAGTGTCAGATCTTCAGGATAACCATAGGTTAGTTTACCACAACAGGTCTTTGCAACTGATTTACCTGCATCTACATTCCGTTAGCATACTGCATTCAGGTAACCTATTTTCTAGTAGGAAGGTTTCTTTTGCATAGACTAACTTGTTAGTGGAAAGTAGCTGGAACTTCTGACATCATCTTAATCACTCATCCATGTATCTTAGTATGAAGCAATAATTTATAAAATATTACTATTATAAACTCAAAAGTTACCAGATTTCTTTTTTTTTTTTTTAAGATCAGTGAAAGTTTTATTAAAGGTTCATTTTTGTTTCTGTGAAAACAGCTTTGTTTTGTGACAGGACAGAAATTTGGTTCAGAAAAGCTATTAACTTCACAGCAACACCAGAAACATCACAAGCCATCAAGGAACAATTGAATTGATGTACTAGACCTTATCACAGCCAGGGAATAGCAGGGGAGACTTTGTGAGTCTCCATGCTGTTCATAGCCCTTTCAGAGGATAAACTTGACATTGAAACTAAGGAGAAAAGTTTCAGGACCTGTTCAAAGGTCTTTAAGACCTTTCGTAAGTGATAAAACATAGCTCCCTTTTGTTGAGAAAAGAGAGTTTCTGGTTGACTATGTTGCTTACTTACGAACGAGCTGACAAAAAGAATCTCTGAAATCTATTGCAAGGAGAAACAGGTTGACAGGTATGTCCAACAGAAAAGCTAATCCTTGAGAAAATGTATCGCTAAAATACAGAAGGTCTAAATTCCACTTTAACTGTAATAGTCTTCCCTGTGAGATCAGGAAACACATAATAGACTATGAAGCATCTTTTTCAGCTAGAAAGTGGGAATATTCACCTCCTTCAGAGTTACTATGAGAATAGCCTCATTAATAACTGAACTGGAAGGCTCTCTGAAGGAAGTTGCTATGGGAATAAAATGTCAAATTTCAGTGGACCAAGCTGTGTTCTCCTGCAATAAAATTTACCAGAGTGATCCCCAGGTGAAGGAAAATTCTTTCAGTGAAGTTACCAACAAAACCCTCAGTCAATGTTATCCATGTGGAGGCCTCTATAATGCCTAACAGGCCAAAGGGAAGTTAAGAAACCTCTTTGCTTTAGGCTCCTTTGGGCAGTGGTTCTGAGAACACTTCTTGCAGAGCAGGATTTCAGGAAAAAAAGGCTTGTTTTTCATTTGTCATTGTAAGATTAAAGCTCATCAGTTTGATAGCGGTTTCCCCCAGGAAAAATCTTTCAAAAGAAGCAAGCAAACCTGTGGGTTATAAATGTGGCTGTTCCAGGTCTGGTTTATAGTTTGGGATTTGAAAATAGTGTCAAAATTGCACAAATTTAAAAAACATTTGAAGATCATTTCTCAAGATATTCAGGCATTTGTGTCTCGTGGCTCTTCCTCATCAAAAAAGGCACAAATATCAACATGAAAACAACCTGTATCTTTTAGAGCTCTGAGGGCTCTAAACGGTCTTGCTGGCCATGGCCATCTTCCCCTGCCCCACCACCACCAACTTGGGCTCAGGAGCACCACTGCAGCTCAGGGTTGGATCAGACTGCTATGAAACAAGAAAGAGCCATGAAGTGCAGCACAGCAAAGCAATGACAAGTCCTCACAAGTCTCCTCATGGCTCTTCTGTGCTGCATGTCAGCTCAGTCCTCAGCCAAGCTAGACTGTAGGTGCATCTGAGCGTGGCCATAAAACTCAACTACACTTTGGACCCTTGACTGACCCCATTTATATCACTGACCTGCTCTGCTCACCTGGCCTGGGGACAGGGCAGCTGCACCTCACCTGCTCCTGCTGCACAGTGGCATTTCCAGAGCTGCAGCCTGGGCTGCGGTTGTACAGCAGTGGGATCCAACTTCAGGTAGCAAGGTCGGTAGCTGAGGTGGTAAGGTAGCTGAGGGTAGAATGGGGACTGGAAACAGGAGAAGCTGCCTCTCATTATGGAAAAAGGCAGTGTTTTATTACATTAGCAGCACATATAGTGAGTACATTTAAGTGCCAGTGCTCCAGAGCAGAAGAGTTAAAAAAAATTTCAGTTATTCCATTACAGCCTGGCCACAAAGAAGCACCTGCGTCCAGCAGAAGCTAGATGTCTCTTATGCTAGCCAGAATTCCATCAACCATTTCAGTAAAAGAAACCATTTACTTTTAAGAGGGTTGCCCTCCACCACCAACTTAATGCTGTAATTTTCCCCAACATTGGACACTTTTAAGATTCCACTGGACAGGGTGCTGGGCCATCTTGTCTAGACTGTGCATTTGCCAAGAAAAATTAGACCAGATGATCCTTGAGGTCTCTTCCAACCCAATGTTCTATGATTCTATGATTCTATGATTCCATCCCTTAGCCCACCTGTAGTTATCCATCCTCTGCAATTAAATGACTTTCACTATGTACTTCAGCACTCAAGCTGTGTTTTACTCATAGGTCTCATAGATTTTTTGAACTGTTATACTTCTAAAAAAAAATAAAATCCATTTTAGGGATGGAACCTCAAATCTAAACTTCTGAGGTTCCAGAAGGACTGACCTGAATCTAGCTTTACAGTTCTGAGTCTTTTCATAGAATCATGTTGCCAAAAAAGGGGCTGTTTTTTTTATTCTAGATAGGATTCTTACTATTTCGCTGTGTGAATTATTTAATTTCATAAGAATCACTTCATTTTAGCTGCCATTTCGGAGTAAAAGTAGGTTTCCCACAGGTTTTTTTTTACCTACATGTTCAAGACCAAACTTTTGTTGATCCAACATGATTGATTTTTCCCAACTTCAGCTAAAGCAATATCCTGAGTTATTAGTTAAAATTGAAACATCTTTCCATTTTGATACTTGACTTTTTGTGACTGTTTTCCCCCAGGGTGTATAGAAAGGGTAGGAAAAAAAAACTGATATTATTTGCTGATTCATAAAGAACTTGCAGAACTTCAGTGCAACACAAATTTCTTCATCTCAAGGTTTATAGATAAATATTTAATGATGGAATTGGTAGTTTTGCTACAAAGACTGAAAAAGATGTGTTGACTGCTGTACATACAATGGCCACCTAACTGCAGAGGTTTTTTTACTTGAGAGCTGATGACTTGTTCTCTGATCATTGCACTACTCACCCCTGGGAAATCCTCCCAGTGATGAAGTAAAGATGGTTTCAGCCTGATAAAAGTATGCTTGTTTACAAACCACAAGCAGTAACACCAAAGCTGATAGGACCAAGCATTTCCGAAAACAGTAAATATTAATAAGGAAATTGGGGCCTTTGTCTTATCTATCCACTGCTAAGATTAGGAGTGAAGGATGAAAGATTTCAAGCAAAGCAAACATAGATACACTTACAAAATAATCCAAATCCACCTCACCTCCATTCTCTGGCTTTCATGTCAGCTGGCACAGAGGTGACTGAGGAAGACTTCATACCAGCCACAGTTCCCAGGATTATGGCCAGGAGTTGGAATTAACAGCAGAAGGTCGGTAGACTGTCTAAGCCACAAATTACCTTATAAAGATTTACCTTCTATGACCACATAACAGGAATAAATAAAAAGATTCATTCAATGTAGAAGGTGGGTAGCTGACAGATATTAGTGGAAAGAACATAACTTCTAATTTTAACAGCAGAAATTATTACATGCAAAGCACAAACAAATAGTGAAGTGCAGAGGATAAAATTGCTCAATGTAGCATAAGGTTTGTTAGTCTTAATGGCTGAAACATTCAGTGGTATTAAATGTGCTTATATCAATTTTGTATAATCACAGAAATAGAATCTCAAATAAGTTTAATTATAGATGTTAGATGAAAATAATGAATACCAATGACTCAGTTCTAGAGTTCCCTACCACGTTCACTGGGTTTGTTTTGAGGAAAGTAATGTACGTACAAAAATATCTGTGTATAGAGAGAGAGAAAGAGAGAGGGAGTACTATTCTCTAAAACTAAATGTGTATCTCTATTATGTATTCTTAACTAGGATAAAATGGTAAATGAGTTGATCAGAGCTTCCTCTAGGTATTAATGAAAAGAATATTAAACAGCCTTGGTTTCTTCACAGTACAGAATGGAAAGCTTTCAAAATGGCAAAAAAACAAGTCTATTTCCCACCACCAGGTCTATCCTTTCTTTCTTTGTTCTTTTTTTCCTTTTTAATTCCCTTTTTTGTTCTCTCAATCAATAAATACAGATGGAAAAAGAACTGGAAATCAGCTTAATATCCCTAAAGACTTGAACAAACATACTGTATATTACAGTAGTCAGCAGTCTTTCCCGCGTGATCTGTTGGGTTGTATTTTTCTTTTCCAAATTGGAATGTAGAACTATGGGAGGTTCTTTGAAAATCCTGGATATCCTGTCACTCAGAACATCAGGATATCATTGATCCATGCATATCTGTGGATCAAAACATGTATGTAATCTACCTAACAGAGGAAGGTTAGGCTGCTGAGACCCCAGACTATAGTAACACATGAACATTTGTATGTTCAGGGAAGCATTCAAAATCCTCTGCATCTCACTATAAACAGTGTGAAAACTGAATGCCATAAGCACAATCTTTTCTCTGTAAGGGACAGGAACACTGAAAGGGTCACTTTCTATTAATGCATTTAAAATCTGTGCCTGTGCTTCTTCTAACACCTATGAGATAGACAGATGGCTCCTGGCTTAGAACAACCAAAGTTCTGAAGTCAGGGCAGCACTTAGCATAAATGCTTGAAACCACTGAAAACATGGCATTTCTTCAATGCTGCATTTTGCTTAATCTTTTCTAAACAGCAGACATAACCTCTCCTTGCTCTCAGAAAAGCCTTGTGAAAAGCCACTCAGAGAGAAGATGCCATCCTAGCAACAGCTAGAATTTGCCTAGCCACCAGACAAGCTCCACTTGTACATCCTGCCTCCCACAGCCACAGCCAGCAACTGCCCAGGCAGCCATTCTCTGGATGCTCTCTTCTCCTGTTCATCAGCAGAGAGCTTCCTAACTCCAAAAGAGCAAGGATTGTCCTGCTGAAAGTTTGGATCAACAGGAAAAATCCTCTACTCTATGACTCTTTTCCAGCAAGATCTCACAGCGCTTAGTGGTGAACATTTTTCTTTAACAGAAGATCAATAGATCCTGCGAGAAAGTCTTTAAACAGTGAGATTTTTGTGGAGAATTTCACACTAAAACTGTATTTCTCTTTCTAAGTTATTTTTATCTGCTATTTTTTGCACCACAAAAAAATTAAACAAAAGACCTCAAAGACATGTCACTGGGCTGGAAAACAGTTGGAAATAATGGCATAATTGGCATACTGTTGCTGAAAAATCTCATTCCAGGGCGGGGCAGAGAAGAATCTCATGAAGCTGCAGAAGACTCCTGGCTAGTCTCTTCCTCCTGTTATATCCAAGTCAATCTCAGTAAAGGCTAACTTTTTTTTACAGCAATGCCCTGCGCATAAGATTATGTAGCTATCTCTGTAGTTTTCATATGCTAAAACAGTCCAATATAAATTTGGACTTAATGATTTTTTCTTTCCTATGTCAGAATGGATCTTTTGATTAGCTTTAGTTCTTTGACTTCAAGTTCTGTGTAGCAGATCACAGTGCCTAAGATGTGGTATTGCACCCAAAGAGTTTGTAGGCTTTACAGCTTGAACAATGATTTATCTAAACCTAACCCCAAAAGGCATAAAAAGAATTTTTGTAACATAATGTGAAAACAGTCCAAGGAGAAGCAGAGGATATTTTCAGAAAGGTGTGAAGGACACTCAGGAGGCTAATGGTGATTTTGTGATTATAGTGCATTTCTGTTTTAACAAGGTGGCTAAGAACGGTTTTCATCACTCAGCAAGGGAGGCAGAACATTATCAAAAGGAAATAATAATTACTGGAAGGATTAACCCAGTTTGCATTTTTAGATCTTAAATAAGGAACAGCAGGTGTTGCCTTATCATTGCAAAAGTAGGAAGAAGGAGGAAAATATTTTTTGTCCATTGCTGTATGTTGCCTTGTAGTATATTTATTGTACTTAATACAGCAACCTTTCTTAACAAAGAACAGTGTTAGCAATACAATGACAAAGCCAGTGCTCTATTTCACTCACTATCAAATGACAGGGCAGAAAAGTACATCAGCTGTAGAACTTATCTAAAAGTTTCCAAACATCAAAGATTTGGAACTAAAATAATTTTTAAAAAAAAAGAAAAGAAAGAGGGAAAATGAGACATAAAGTTGATATTAACTCAAAAGCAAGAAAATATTGCCAGACAGAAGTAGGAAGTTAAAAAGCACAGATTTAATTCACATTTCAGTTTGAGTCAGATAAGCAAACTGTACAGCAGATTTGATGAATATATCACAAACATTGTCAAAATAGAAAAAGTTAGAAAAGGATTAATGAAATATAAAATATAGAATTTTATATTATGATATGATATTATGAAGAAAATATTTATGGGGATATAAAATTTGGGAAATAAATTTCAGATTTATCATCTATGTTTAGTTATCAAAGCCTTAAAAACCTGTATAATTGACAAACACCAATTCTAGTAATGCTTTCTAAGAAGGGCTCCTTCAGTTTAAAGGGATAATGTCTTTGTCTCAATTATGGAATGAATGAAAGTATGTGTCTATATTGCACTTAATAATCATGTCAGAAAATAAGGTACAACCTTTCTAAGGATAAAAGTGTTATAGAATTTGATACTCATGTGTCAAGACCTGTGACAGAGAACATAGAAAAGGGGTGTAGGAGAAAAACTGAGAGATAGAAAGAATCTTCCATTAGTTACAGTAAAAACTAATTGTATGCAGAACTGAAAAAAAAAAAAAAATCCTGATGGACTGAATACAAGTGAAATAATCTGAAATCATAGAATCATTTAGGTTGGAGAAGACCTTTAAGACCATCAAGTCCAACCATAAACTTAACACTGCCAAATCCACCACTAAGGGTCAAATCTCCAGAAGGCTTTCCTTGGTTGCATGCTGCTAGGTTTCCCAACAGACAAAGAATATACAGAGAGAACATACAGCCTCTAGAACAGCGGCAGTGATTTAAGAAGAGTCAACAGATTTTTACAAAAATTTTTTACTGAGTTGAAATTTCCAGTGGCTGGAAACAAAACTGTCCAATTGCCTTACAAATCCTAGCCTGTGCATTCAGACTGTTCCATTTACTTATGAAAATACACAAGCTGATTAGAGTCATTGTGAAAATTAAGGAAGCTAAAGAGGAGGTCAGATGGATCAGGTGAGAGATGATTACAGTGTAAACAAGTCTTCTAGCTATTCAAGTGGAAAACAACTTATTTGGGAACAAAAGGAAGTCCTCATTTCAGTGATACAAAAGTACACCCCTACTCTTAGAGTCCCTTGTTGCTGGGCACTTCAGGTGAATGCTGACTGCCTAAGGGATTAGAGCAACATATCACACGAAGTTTTTCCTGAGGACAACCTGAAAATAACCACATGCTGCACTTTCATTATATTTGTCAGATCCTGGCAAGTGGGGAATCTGAAAGAGAAAGCCTGGTATTACTCACCAGTGAAGCAATAGATGCCTTCATTCTTTCCTCTTTTCTCCAGAAATGTGTGTTTTATAAAGGTACAGTACTAGTATCTATCAAAAAAAAAGAACCCCTTTGCATGGAGGAAGTACAATAAAAGCCCGTCTGCTACATCAGACAAAGAGCAAGAACTTGAAGCATACAGTATAATGGTGTACTGTATACACATAATGTGGTTGGACTAGATGATCTCCAGAGGTCCCTTCCAAGCCCTAGGATTCTACGATTCTAATGTATCATTTATACAGTTTAAAATGGAGTCAAAGGATGTTCCATGAAATACTGCATTAAGAGCATCAGTTCTAGGTCCTGATAAATGTAGTAACACTCAACCTTCTCCTGTCCTTGTTTTTAATCCTGGCAGTGTGGGGTAGATCAAACATTGCATAACATTTTTAGGGCAGTCAAACGCGGGAACAGAGATGCAACTCATAACTCATTTGAGGGACCAAGAAGATGTAGGTGCCAGATTCCTCCTGCTTTTCTTCAGAGTTCTCTCTAGAAAAGAGAAATCCATGATCTAATATTAAACTTCACCTATAATTATCATTTAGTGTCTGAAGAGGTCCACATTATTTGTGTACATTGTACCAAAGCTTTAAGAAGACAGAGTTAGGAAGACAATGGCTGATGGTGGTTGCAATGTCATAATATTTCTTCTGAACCCTCTTTGGCACAGACCAGGCAAACTCTTGATGACAGTTTGCCAACTAGTAACCCTGTGGCTTTCTGGAACTATATTGCTCTTCTGTGCTCTCCTTTCTGTCTATATTATCCTACTGGCTTGTAGCATGCTGTAACTGCAAGCTCGACACTGATCATTATTTTGTTCTGTGTTTGTACAGACGCTAGCATTAGGGTTTTCTGAAATGTATTGCACTGCACATAATGATGACTCCATGTCTAAAGTTCAATAAGTGGAAGATAAAATTGTATATAATTCAGCATGGTCATAAAACAAAAATTAAAAATCCAGTGATCTGGATCTTATTTATCTAAAACCTTGATATCCAGCATGAAATAATGCCTTCAACAGCTGTGTTTTATCTATTTTTGACACAGAACTACCTTAGAGCATTTTTAAGTCACAATGTGGAATTTCTGTCCGATCCAGTTCTAACGGGAACTGGAATGTTTTGTAATCTTTACAAAGGAAACAGTAAAATTGCATGAACAAACCAAAAATCCTGGAGAAATATTAATCCCACCCTATATTTGTTACTTTCACTAACAAAAGGTATTTAGATTCCAAACCCTTTATTTGAATGATCCATAGGGCTATATTTTATGAAACAATTAGTTTGAAAAGAGTATGTTATTAGCCTTGTGATTTGAGCCCTTTGCAGTTGTTATAGGGCTGCCTCAGACACTATCCATTACAGTTTTGTGATGGCAGTGATGAGCACTATCGTACCACTGACAATACTGGACACTACATACTCTATTCTGAATTTGACTCATTTTGACTCTTAACCATTGCTTTAAATTGGTTCCAAGTGAAACCCTTGTGTGTAATTTTTCCCTATACCACTTCTACAGTTCTTCAACTTCCACTGCACTTTATATGAACTCGGCTATTATGCTCTAAATTTAGCTACAGGAATCCATATTAACTGCAGACCTTTTTGTTAGGACCTGTATCTATTTTTTTTTAGTACAAGATGGTCTTTTCAGCAGCTGGTCATTTAATAATGACTTTTTCTACAACTTACCAACAACTTTAAATCATTCATTTAAGATGAAGGCTTTTCTAAAGAGGAGAGGTAGAAATCAATTTTAAATTACATCTTAGAATTTAGCTCCAGAGAATGGATGCTACAGTCTCCAGTACATAAGATTTCCATTGAGCCCTGTTGTTACAACACTACAGCAGGATGAAGCCTTATGACTCCGGCAAAGCAGTGGGACTTCAGCACTTGCTTGAAGTTAAGCAGATCCATAAGCACTACCGTGAATCAGGGAGTGGCCATGGAGAAATAAGCCAAGTCATCTCGCTATGCCTCATTTCCCTCATACAAGACTAACAGTACTAAGGCACAGCATGTCACACTGACCTCTGCCAAGGAGTGTTCAAGTTCTGTAGTTTCAGGATGCTCAGAGAAAGGCTCTTTGGAAATGTATGTTTGCTTTAAATATAAAGTCACATACTATAAAAATAAAAACAAGCTCTTTAAAAGTTCAGTGCACTTGTTTCTAAAAATAACTGCAGCAAAAGTGACTTTTTAAGCCCCAAATAATAAAATACTACTGCCATATCACTTCAAGAACCAGCTTCTAGCCTCTAACACTTTTGTTTGCTATCCTTTCCTCTGTATCTCTCACCATAATATAGGAAAATGTTATTACTATTTGGTAGTAGTAATATCTCTCCTGAGTCAGCTCTTTGCTAAATGACTCTTTTCTCCTATTTCACTTTCATCTATTAAATATCACTGAAGTTTTAACAGAGCACAGTCAAGCAAATCCAGCATGAAAGATATTCTTTACATTCAGCAGGCTGTTGCTAACATATTTGTTACTTATGCTATTTACTGAGAATTTGCAAATAACACTTACCAATGGTAAATACTCCTCTCACCTTTCTATTGACATTCTTGTGAACTTACTGCTCTTTCTGAAGACTTGAACATGAAGAAAAATGTACTTCTTTGCTCTCCTGATATTAGTACTGGATACATATATTCAGGAGACAATAGTTGTTATGAGAATAGGAAATATTAGAGGCAAAGAGAGACAATGATCCTTTGTTTCAGTGGTATTAACCAAAATGGATATGTTTTCCTTTTACCTGAATGCTGAACTGACTACAAAATTAGTGCAATATCTAGCCTGAAAACACTTTCTAAATGTCTGAAAAAATGTTATAGTTCCACGCCATTGAAGATACCTAGCTTTGATTAGAGGTAGCGATGCTGCTACACCAGACCAAGCTGTCTATACAATCTATATAACAATAAAAATCAAGAAATGAAATATATTTTTCCATTGAGCTTCTTTAGCCAGAGTGTAAGGTCTAGGTAAACAAAGAACCCTGTTCACTGGATTTTCCTAGCTATTGTTGTGCTTTAGCCTAGGCTAGGAAGAAAAAAATGAGGTAAGTAATACAGGGGTTTACCAGAAGCTGTTTGCACAGGAGTAGCCAGATACTACAAGAGTAACCTTGACACTTTTCCCATTTTGTAGATGGTAGAGTTGGCTTAGATTTAGTTTTTCTCAGTTTCAGGAAAGTGATATATAAGAAAGCATAAGCAAAGCTGAACAAGGTGAACATTAACTGGCAAAATGCAAGGTAGCTGTGATAGTTTTGGTTGGGACGGAGTTAATTTTCTTCATAGCAGCTGGTATGGGGCTATGTTTTGCATTTGTGCTGGTAACAATGCTGATAATACACAGATGTTTTAGCTACTGCTGTGCAGTGCTTACAGAGTCAAGGCCTTTTCTGCTTCTCACACCACCCCACCAGGGAGCAGGCTGGGAGTGCACAAGAATTTGGGAGGGGATGCAGCTGGAACAGCTGGCCCCAGCTGACCAAAGGGATATTCCAGACCACATGATGTCATGCTCAGCATACTATGCTTGGAGAAGAAGGCAGGCAGGCATGTTTGGAGTGATGGCGTTTGTCTTCTGAAGTAACTGTTAAGGTGAGGGAGCCCTGCTTTCTTAGAGATGGCTGAACATCTGCCTGCCGATAGGAAGCACTGAATGAATTATCTATTTCACTTTGCTGGTGTGTGTGGCTTTTGCTTTACCTGTTGAACTGTCTTTATCTCAACCCATGAGTTTTCTTACTTTTACTCTTCCCATTCTCTCCCCCATCCCACTGAAGTGGTGTGAGCGAGTGGCTGTGTGCTGCTGAGTTGACAGCTGGGGTTAAACCACACCGATAACACAGGTAAAAATGTTATTTTACATTGTGGAATTGTGAGGCTGATGGAGGTTAACAGCAAAGGAGATGAAGTCTGGAAGTGATCTTGCTGAATATTTATACAAAATATTCCGTGGACTTGATAACTGGCATGGAGCTCATTAGAGTGGTGATCATACAAAACATCAGTAAAGTGACAGAGAATCAGAGCGTCACAAGGAAAGAAGTGGGTGATCATCTTCAAGAATATGAGTAGTAAAAATGAACCAAAATTCAGTCATGCAAACTGCAAGGTCATGTACATGGGAACACCAAGAATTTCTGCTGTAGGTTGGAGCTCATCAGTGAAATCACTGAACAGGACACTAGCAGGCTAACTGACCACAAGGTGACTGTGCTACCCATGTGATACATCATGAGAAGAGCATATGTAGTTATAGACTGTACCTGGAAATCTGTACTGTTTTTCTAGTACAGATCAGGAAGTATTGTTGCCAGCACAAGGTCCTGGTGAAAACTCACCTGTAATTCTGTGTATATTTTGGGTTACTTGTGTGCAACCAAATTCATACAGATGGGGAGCACAGGGAATCAAAAACAGTAGACATAAGAGAAAGCCAGGAGAGGTTTTCTTACAAACCAGAGAATGAGAGGGGACATTTTTGTCTGTCAATGCACTGGAGTAATAATGGAGGGTGGAGAGCTCTTTAGGCTAACAAAAAAGTTGAAATAAACATAAATCTTATAAATAGGTTAAGAATCATTTAATCAGGAAAATAGATGTTTCTAACCATTCAAATAGTGAAGTTCTGGAAGATCCTTCTAACAAAAATAGAACATAGAGAACAAATATAGCTAGTTTAAAAATGGTATGTATTATGGCCTTTAAAAAGATCAGTGTAAGATAATTACGTGTTACACTGTCTGTGCCACCTGGGGATTTACAGCATGTAGTCCAGCCTTCTAACTGGATCATTTTTTATTATCCTAAGCATGATAGGAAGTCTATATACAAGTATTTTAGATACATACATAGCTTTTAGTGATTCAGTGGATCAACACCTATTCTCACTAGACAGAAAGCATGAGTGATAACTCTAGAGCAGATAGTCTATAGGCTTATCAGGCAGTACCTCGGTGCTCTTCACACACTATTTCCACATATTTCTTTGTTAAATGGCACTGTGAGTAACTTTTTCTATGATTCTCAGAGTGATGATAAACGGTTTAAAACCTCTTCCTCCAAAATTCATGTTTTATTCTACATCCATCATTAATACATACAAAATAAAATGACAATACATTTTTCTGCTTGTTTTTCTCATCTTAGGAGGTAGCTGTGACATTACACACAATAGACCAAATAGTTTAGCTTCTACTATGCCTACATATTCATACACAACTCATTTATTCCAGTTCTCTTTGAACAGATAAGCATTGTCCTTCTTGAGCAGACTTATATCACTCAAGAAACAAATTCACTTGCTCTTGCTATACTTTCTCTTCTGATTTTTTTTTTTTTTATTTCATATTCAGTCTAATATTGTGGAGAACAGTGACTCTTGTAGCTACTAGTGGGAATATGAAATACAGATTAATTTTTTTATTAAACCTTGTAAGATACATTTTCAAAGAGGAGGTATTTTCCTATATTATTTAGATACTTGGGAAAATGCCATTCTGAATAATAATGTGCAAGTAGTGTAGGAAATAGGTTATTGTTTCAAAAGCAATGGACTCTTCTCAACTAGATGGCTGTGCTAAACTTAATATCTTAAGAGGAAAAATGGAGATGATGTTAGGAACATTCATAATGAGGAAGAAAAAAAAAGAGAAATAAAAAACAGGCAAAGAAGAAATAATTACCTAATAGAAATGTATAAATACTTTATGTGCTTTTTTTTTATTAGATATTAATAATGGCTGCATTACAGAAATGTTTTCCTGAGGGAAAAAGAACTAAGTTGCATGAAGTCTTCTCTGCAGTAATTTACTATTGAACTTTGGTCATTTTATTAAAAAAACTGACACAACCTTGTCTCAATGAGAAAAAAAAGTTAAAAAAATTCATGGAAACTGCCAACTCAAGAGAGCCCAATCAAAAGTTTTACAAAGGCAAAGGCATAGCTATTTTTTTACCTTAGGGTGTCTAGACAAGATTAACACCATGCTTTCACTCTTTGATATTTCTTGGTGAGTTATCTCAAGGTTTACAAGATTAATTGCACATGATTGAGATTTTGCCTGGGGGGGTAGGTGTGGGCGGGTTCTTTCTCTCTCTAGCATTTCACTCTCTATAGCATGAGCTATGACAAATGACTGAAATTTTGTATCAGTACAAGAAAATCACAGCTATTGCACCACAATACAGAAATAGTAAATATCTGTTCCATTCTCCACACAGACAATGGAGCCTTGAAAACCAAACCTCATCAAATACCCCTTCAAGCTTTGTCAAGGAACAGGGAATGATAATTGTGTCTTAAATGCAAGTAAATGTGCATTCATGCTTTTAAGCACTTTACATTCATTTAATATATTTCCGCCATATAAACAAAACAATGCAAATATCTCCATGTGTCCTGAGCGTATAGAGAAGAGCATACATGGTTTTGATTTGTTATTAACCCCAGAAAGCCAAAACAATGTGATAATCTATTAGAGCACAATCACGTCCTACTAAAATATATTGGGAACTTCTGGGAAAGGAATATACTCAAAATTAAGCACTCATCGTCCAGACAGGCAACAACATCTATCCCTTAAGTAACACTAAAAACATTTGCAGTGATAATGCACAAACATCTGCTTCCTAACAGTGCTATGTTTCCTTTGCTTCAAAAGCCAAAGTGATTGTAATTGAAATGCATCCACAGAATTCCAGTTAAATGTGGTCTACATGTGAAAATGACATGGAAATGTATAAACAGTGAAGAAACGCCGTATTTTATGCAAACTTCACCATTCCCTTCCAAAAACTTTACAAGATACACTTTCTTATGCTATATTGTCTAAGCAGGGAGAAAAATCTCAGAGTAACGGAAGAAGCTAAAAGAAAGTTTCAGAAAGTAAAGGTGATGGAAGAAGTTCCCTGATGGAGAGAGCCGTCACCACTTCAAATGGGCAGGGGGGCAAAGAGTCGACTGTAAACGAGAACAGAAAAGTGGGCATCCATCTCCAAAGCGATGCCCGTTCATAAACGTGTGGATGAAGTTCACCTGCCATGTGCTCAAGCCCCAGCGTGCTGGACTCGTCTGGAGGAGCTCGGCTCAAAGCGAAAGCCCGGGCGATCGGTGCGAACGGCTAAACAAAGGCGGGCTGCCCCCTCCTCCTCCCCGGGGCAGCTCACCCCACGGCAGACAGCCTGCCGGCGAACCGGCCCCACACGGCTCTCCGGGGGGAGCGGGGGGCGGCGGACACCTGCCCGAGGCGCCGGGCGCTGC